>JAQFVV010008016.1:0-45349 GCA_028023455.1 Epiperipatus broadwayi
ATATGGTACAAATTACTATTTAATATTGGGTATCATTTAAATAAAAAAAGAGAGAACCCGATCCTTAATTTTTTTTTGTAATATAATGTTCTAAGAAAAACATACAGTGAAAGTTTAATTTTTCTTTTTTTTTAATATAAGTTAACTAAAGTAAATTCAAAGTTGGAAAGTGCATACTGAATAATTGATTCAAGTAGTGAAAGAAAATTCCAAAGGTAAAAGATTGCTATCAGAAAGTCCGACTTTCTGATAGTAATTAAAAATGGCAGTAATTCTTAACGAGAAAACAGACTTTGTAATAAAAAAAAGGAGAGTAATGCAGAAGTTTATAAAATAGAACAAAAGGTAAAAAGGAATATGCGCAGAACTTCTAAAAAGAATCTGGGAATATAAAAGGAGCCGACAGATTGGAAAAGTGTCTTTTGTCTTGTCGTTCCAGAGAGTGTTGAGCAATTTGAAGTGCCTCGTATTTTTTTTTTAAACAAAAAAAAAAAGTATTAATAAAATGTGTCCACTTAGATACGAACTGAAATCGCTCATCATGAGTGAGTAGAACTCTATCGTTTGCTGACACTTTCTCTCGAGAAAAGTCACCTAGATCGTCATCTGATTCTACCTAAATTTGATCGGAGATTTGGAAAAAGTGCAACTAAAAAACAACTACTGCTGACTACCCACTGGCTGAATTGGACGTTGGAGGATCAATGACCTATTTAAATATAAACTTACCGGTAAGTTAACGGCCATAACTTTATATAAAGCTTTATGAACTGAGATTTTAATGAAATGTTTATCCCATAATTTTGTGATCTAAAGATTTGCAAACGGAGTAGTAAATGAAACAGTACCACGGAAAAATAAGACACAAACTATTGCTTCAATATTTGAATCAAATTATTAAATTCTTTATGCACAATACGTCCCAACATTATAATTTTTCATTTATCATAAATATTAAATCTTTGTTATTAACATACTTTCATTGTACGTGTATAAATTTAGAGTTATTATATTTAAGTTTTGATTATTTAGAATCAAATTAGTATACAAATTACCTTTGCTAAATAGATTTATTTTTCTTAATTAAGTCAAAGGGGAATATCTTCTACTTAACGGGAATTTTAACCCAGATCGTATAATTATTAGTTTACGAGTTACAATATGTTTGACGCCAACTCAGTGGGTCTAATGACTCTGGCACCCTCATGTAGAAATTAAAAACTGAGTCAGTTCACGATTGTACTTAGTAATAATTCTAGGCCGAGCTGATCAGGAAAGATAGTTATGTTTTGGAATAATAATGAAACGTTCTTTTTTTTAATAAAATAAATGAACATTTATTTTTCTTTTGCATAACTTGATTAACTCACGCATTTATAATGCATGTAGAGGCCTAGAAATACAGAAAACGTTATAATGGCTTTCCCAACTCGGGTTTACGAAAAAAAAACCACGACCTGAGAAAATTTAAAAACGGCATAAAATTGAGAATTTAATGTCCGTAGCCGGAAAATAAATATGACCACAAATAGTGCGCAAGTCTAAAAAGTTATTGCGTACGATTACGAAGGTTTTTTTTTAAGAATATAAGATTTTAAATAAGTTTATATTGAAACAAAATAATAGCGGATAAATTAAATAATAAATAAAATCGATCAAAGGCTAGTAATGACAGTAAAGGTAGAGAGGGATGGGAGATTATAGGGTGATAAAAGAGAGGGTGTCGGTGAACGAATTTATTAACAAAGCAAAATAAAATATTGAATTTATATCGTAACAATTGATAAAGTTAAGATTTTGTTTACTGGAGCAAAAATAAGCAACATGGCCATATATGAAATTGAGAAGTAATAAAAATATACAAAATATGGCAGAAGGCGAGAAAGAATTAAAAGAGGACATGGAACCCTTAATAAGAAAACTATTATACGAATGCATGACGGAATTCAAAGAAGATATAAAGAAAGAAACGGCAGAGATGGTCAGAGAATTAAAAGAAGAAATAAAAGAACCAGTAAAAAAAAAGGAGGAAAAAGAAAAGAAATAAAGTAATCAGTAGAACAACAGAAGAAAAGAGGATAGATAATCTTATTTGTGAGTGGGATGGCGAATTGATTAAGTACACGTCTCAAGAATGCCCAAAGGTTGTTTTGCAAATGAACGATGTCAAGGTAGAGACATTGTGGGATTCTGGCAGCCAGATATCAGTAATGTCGGAAACAATGTATGAACACATGCAGGGCCAACGCATAGAGATACCAACTCTACCAGTGAAAAGCATGCAAATAACATTGGCAAATAATAAAAAGGCACAATTGGGCTCGAAACAAGTTTGGGTGCAAATTAAAATAGGGGATAAAATTATGCCCCACACGCTATTAATTGTAAAAGGGTTGGTACATGAAACCATATTGGGGTCCGATTTTATGCACAAAACTGGGTGTATGATCAATTATAAAGATGAAAAGATTATCTGCAATGGGGAAGAAGTGGAGTTTGGTTCGCAGATGAGAAATTGTATGTGATATGGAGGTTGAGATAGAACAGCCTTCAATAGAGGCACGTATTGATGAGATAATAAATGAAGTGAGGGAAGGATGGAAAGAGGACCTAAAAGAAGTTCTAATTGAATATAAATCGAATTTTTCAGATAAACCCAGTGTTATTAAAGGGTATGAGCACAGGATCAAGGTCGCTGACAGTACACCATACCAGGCAAGATCATACCCAGTGCCACACCAATATAGAGCTGAGGTAGAGAAAGAATTAGCTAAAATGGAGGAGTGGGATATTATCACTAAGGGTTCGTCAGCATATAATAACCCATTGGTGGTTGTAAAAAAAAAGATGGAGCCATAAGACTGTGTTTGGATGCCAGGCAATTGAACAAGATTACATGGCCAGATCAAAATGTTCCACCTCCAATTAATGAGTTGGTAAATAAATTCCAGGGAAAAAAGATATTTTCCATGTTAGATCTGACTGCCAGCTATTGGCAGATCAAGTTACACCCTGCTGACCGGAAGTACACAGCATTTTGATATAATGGTATATTATACCAATTTAACAGAATGCCTTTTGGTCTCAAGAATAGTGGAGCAGGCCTGCTAAAATGTCTTGACCGTGTGCTGTCCCCTGAGATCAAAAAGTTAATCACTATCTACATGGATGATGTGATTATTGCATCCAATAACTCTCAGGAGCACTTACAACACCTCAAGTTGTTTCTACAAGAGTGCAATATGAAGGATATTCACATTAATTTACAAAAAAGCTGTTTAGCAGCGGAAGAAGTAAATTTCTTAGGGCACTTAATTAATGCTAATGGAATCAGACCACACCCGGACAAAATCCAGGCAATACGAGATTTCCCAGCCCCTCGAACACCAAAACAGGTGAGATCATTTTTGGGGCTGTGTAATTTCTACAATAAATTTTACAAACACTTTGCTTCAGACATGGAGCCTCTGCTGCAATTATTACATAAGGGAACATCATGGAAATGGACAGAAGACACGAGATCAATTTTAGGGTTATTAAAGAGAAATTCCTTAGCCAAGTGATGTTGGTTTACCCTGATCTAAGGAAACCGTTTATTGTTCAGGTAGACAGTAGTGGGTATGGGTTAGGCGCAGCTCTTATGTAAGCTCAAGAGGATGGTACCTTGGGCATAATTTATTTTGTCAGCAGACCATTGAGAGGTGCAGATATTAATTACTGTGTAACAGAGAAAGAGGCCTTGGCTGTGGTGTGGGCATTTCAGAAGTTCCGCCAATTCTTGATAGGATCGGAAACGATTGTTAGGACAGATCATAAGAGCCTGGAATTCTTAAATCACAGTTATTTAACAAATAGTAGGCTAATCCGATGGAGCCTTTTTCTCCAGGAGTTCAATTATTCCATCCAGTATTGTAAGGGCACTGAAAATGTGGTAGCTGACACATTGAGCCGGAATATTGTTCCTGATACCCAGAACCATCTGCAGATGGAAGACATCTGTTTGGCAAGTGTAGAATTAGAAACAGACACTGTAGTAGAAGAAGGATTGAGAGACTTAGGAAAGGTACAATGACAAAGCCCTACCTACAAGAAAATTATTCACCAACTAGAAGACAAAGATGAAGGGGGAGAAACAGCAGACACTAACGCTGGTGAGAGATACTGCCTGAAAGAAGGGATACTGTGGTATATCACTGACCACAAAAGGATCAGTGGAAAATAATTATACCAGAAAGTTTACAGGAAGAACTTATTGAGTACACCCATCATTTGTATGGGCACTATGGTGTAAATAAAGTGAAAGGCTTATTGAGGACATGGTTCCATTGGCTGAATATGAGAGCGCAGGTCACCAGAATAGTAAGCTCATGCGAAATGTGTCAGAAGACAAAACCAGCAAACAAGTCATATCAAGGTCCATTGAATCCTATCATCCCTAAAAAACCCAATGACCTGGTGGCTATTGATTTCTATGGACCATTGCCAGCTTTTGGGAAAATGAAATATCTACTAGTAGTATATGACCTTTTTTCAAAATGGGTGTCGGCATATCTGGTGACCCAGGCCAATACTAGGAATGCCATATGAGCCCTTGAGGTACGATATTTTAAAAGGGTAAGCAAACCAAAAGCTATTTTGTTGGACCACGGTACGCCTTTCACATCTTATGATTGGCAACAGTGGATAGAGAGGATGGAGGTAAAACACATATTGTCATCCATACGAAATCCGCAATCAAACCCTTGTGAACGGGTGATGAGAGAGTTAGGATGCCTCTTCAGGGTATATACTGCGTCCAACCATAGAGGATGGCTGAAACAACTCCCAAGGGTATTAAATTTCATAAATTGGACTCATAATGAATCTACCGGATTTGCACCTGTAAGACTTCAATTCGGACAAGCGGTATCTCGATTGCATAAATGCAGGTTACCCACTAGTCCAGAAAACATTGATAAAGGGAGAGATCACGAAGAAGCAAGAAAAAAATTGGAACACTGCGCCAAGCTCCGGACCCGACGGCAAGGAGGCTTGACTGATAAGTTTAAAACAGGGGATACAGTATGGGTCAAAACGAACCCTGTGAGCCAAACTGGGAAGCATATTTTTAAAAAAGTTCCAAAATTTGTACGAGGGACCTTACCAAATCAGCTGACAGGATGGTCCAAATGCTGGTGAAGGAGAAAGGGGTACCTATAATGCTAGGTCACTGAAACCGTATAAGACTAGGACATGGGTTAGAAGTACTCCATAAAGACTTATTAAGAATAAAATTAGTTCAAACCTCTATTTTTATTCTCGTTCCCCTGCCCCGGTGGTATTGTGCCATTTATTTATATATATGGTACAAATTACTATTTAATATTGGGTATCATTTAAATAAAAACAGAGAGAACCCGATCCTTAATTTTTTTTTGTAATATAATGTTCTAAGAAAAACGTACAGTGAAAGTTTAATTTTTCTTTTTTTTTTAATATAAGTTAACTAAAGTAAATTCAATGTTGGAAAGTGCATACTGAATAATTGATTCAAGTAGTGAAAGAAAATTGCAAAGGTAAAAGATTGCTATCAGAAAGTCCGACTTTTTGATAGTAATTTAAAATGGCAGAAATTCTTAACGAGAAAACAGACTTTGTAATAAAAAAAAGGAGAATAATGTAGAAGTTTATAAAATTGAACACAAGGTAAAAAGGAATATGTGCAGAATTTCTAAAAAGAATCTGGGAATATAAAAGGAGCCGACAGATTTGAAAAGTGTCTTTTGTCTTGTCGTTCCAGAGAGTGTTGAGCAATTTGAAGTGCCTCGTATTTTTTTTTAAACAAAAAAAAAAGTATTAATAAAATGTGTCCACTTAGATACGAACTGAAATCGCTCATCATGAGTGAGTAGAACTCTATCGTTTGCCGACACTTTCTCTCGAGAAAAGTCACCTAGATCGTCATCTGACTCTACCTAAATTTGATCGGAGATTTGGAAGAAGTACAACTAAAAAAACAACTACTGCGGACTACCCATTGGCTGAATTGGACGTTGGAGGATCAATGACCTATTTAAATATAAACTTACCGGTAAGTTAATGGCCATAACTTTATATAAAGCTTTATGAACTGAGATTTTAATGAAATGTTTATTCCATAATTTTGTGATCTAAAGATTTGCAAACGGAGTAGTAAATGAAACAGTACCACGGAAAAATAAGACACAAACTAACTATTGCTTCAATATTTGAATCAAATTATTAAATTCGTTATGCACAATATGTCCCAACATTATAATTTTTCATTTATCATAAATATTAAATCTTTGTTATTAACATACTTTCATTGTACGTGTATAAATTTAGATTATTATATTTAAGTTTTGATTATTTAGAATCAAATTAGTATACAAATTACCTTTGCTAAATAGATTTATTTTTCTTAATTAAGTCAAGGGGAATATCTTCTACTTAATGGGAATTTTAACCCAGATCGTATAATTATTAGTTTACGAGTTACAATATGTTTGACGCCGACTCAGTGGGTCTAACGACTCTGGCGCCCTCATGTAGAAATTAAAAACTGAGTCAGTTCACGATTGTACTTAGTAATAATTCTAGGCCGAGCTGATCAGGAAAGATAGTTATGTTCTGGAATAATAATGAAACGTTCTTCTTTTTTTTTAATAAAATAAATGAACATTTATTTTTCTTTTGCATAACTTGATCAACTCACGCATTTATAAATGCGTGTAGAGGCCTAGAAATACAGAAAACGTTATATTATTTATCGTATTTCATTTATTTGTTTATTTTACGCACTCATAATTTTATTTGTGTGAAATATAGATATATATCGCATATATATATATTACTTTAATTTGTATAAGAGGGAGGGGGTGCCTTAGATATCACATATCAGCCACATCAAAATGCTACCAAGTACTTTTTTAGGCAATGATAACTAGCATTTATTGATTAAGATTTAAATATAGTAATCTTGCTTTCTCTCTATATAAATTATTTGATTTATAATCTAAAATGAGAAAATGTTAATTTTTCGTGTTTTGGCTTTTTTTTTTAACTGTGCGTTTTGGCAGGTTTTTCCAAGTCACGTGACCCAAGTTCTAAATTTTTTATGTTTTTGAGTAGTTTTTTATCATTTAGATGTGTCAGATAATGTTTTTGGCTATTTTTGAAATTCAAATTGGCAGAGATCGCATACTAAATTTGCACCAAGGAATAAAGCAGTGTGTTTATTGTGTCATGAAAAAAAGGTGCAGTCATCTGCTAACCTTCACTTCCACAAAGTGCTCCCCCCCCCCGAGCCAAAATAATTGCTCACCCCTGGCCTAAAAGATTGATTCATATGACTTGCAACCTTTCATAATTAGGAAGCTTTTAATCTAGTGTTCATAAGTTATATTGAAATTAAATGACCATTGATAAGATACTAGTTTAGTTGCTTATTTCATTTATTGTATATATGGCAAGATGTCTCTGAGAATGAATTGAATGGCTTATTAGGATATATATTATTCAAAATTTCCATTGTAAAATAATTGAAGAAGTTTGATAATTTCTTAAATCTTAATTAGTATTTAAAATGGGTTTTTTTCTGTCTCATTTTATGTTAAAAATAAAGCTAACAATAGAAATCATTATAATATAGTATTAAATTATCTATGTACTTTATTACTGTTTAACAATGTTTTAATTACCACCTTCTTTTACAGTTTTGATTGTCCCAACAATCTTCTTCAAAACTTTCTTTTTATATCTTCAAAACTCAACTGTTAAATTCAAATTTGAATCTAGCAGTTTAATCATCTATGCATTTTATTACTGTTTCACAATGCTTTAATTATCACCCTCTTTTATAGTTTCAATTACCCCAGCAATCTTCTTCAAAACTTTCTTTTTATATCTTCAAAATTCAACTGAGATAGCTCCAGCAATTTTCTTCAGAACTTTATTTTTACATCTTCAAAACTCAACTGCTAAATCGATATAAAAAGAAAGTTCTGAAGAAGATTGCTGGGGCAATTGAAACTATAAAATAGGGTGGTAATTAAAGCATTGTGAAACAGTAATAAAGTGCATAGATGATTTAATATTATATTATATACATTTGTTAATGCAATAAGAAAGATTAGTTATTATACTTCTTGAAGAAGATAAAGGAATACTAGAAATCATTATTAATTGGTGATTGTAAATGAATATAACTATTGTAACTCCAGCAAAAAAAAAAAAAAACAAAAAAAAAAAAAGCAAAGAGAGAAAGACAAATATTTGGAAAAAAAGACAGGTGCCTATAAATAAAAAATAATGTGTAGTTACATAAGGATATAAATTTTCTGTAATTAAGGAGAAAAATGACTAATAAAATGACTCACAATAAGCTGGTAGGAAAAGGATTAAGTGATAAATAGCAGTGCTATTCAAATAGATCTAAAAATGACATCATTTTGATAATCAACATTTTCAAACACTATTGATATACTGTAAAATAAATGTTTCTCCAAGTTTAATTTACTTTATTAAATTCATAACTGCTCTCTCCATATCATTCCAAAAAAACATATTTCTTATTTCATCTAGTCTATTTCTAAGTATTTTATAATCTGCTAAGATCTAATTTGAGATTTCAACTGTCCATCTCTTATCACCACTTCTAGTAATATGTCCAGCCCATCTCCATTTTAGTCCCTTAATTCTTTCAATTTCTTATTTTGGTTAATAACCATAAAGTTTAGATTTCTGAAGAATAAAATAATTATTAGATTGTTAATAATAAAAAAATAGATAAGATATATATTTAGATTAATAGTTGTCCTTGAATATATATATGTATAAAGTTAGAAATACACATGTATAATTTATATTTATTTTCTATTTATGTTGTACATTTTATTTTATATTGTTTTATTTGGGTTTGATTATTTATTTATTTTTTAAATATATTTTATGTTGTTTTTAGTATTTTGTATTATTTACATTTTTATAATGTTATTATATAGTTATGTATTTTATTTTGTTCATTATATCATAGCTCTGAAGAAGACTGCAGATCAATTGAAACATAGGTGTATGTACAAATAAAGAGTTTTGCTAAAAAGTGTTTGAAGTGGTTTGGATAAATTGTATTTATAGGATATTATGGCAAAATAAAGAAAAGTGTGATTTTGATATTTATTAATGAGTACATACAAGACAATATATGGTATTAAATAAATAGGCTACATACATTTCTTTAGGAAACCAATAAAAATGATTGCCATGGATTCAGTTTATCACTATTTTATACAACAAAATTTAGAGAAATATCAAAATATAAAAGAATTTTATACCAGGAACTCCATCAATGTCACCATAAAATAAACAATATCACTTAAGTATTATTATACTATACTGTAAAAAACCCAAAGTCAGTAATTTTTGTCTTAGTTGATTATTCAAGTTTGAATCATCATTAAAGTATTGTAATATTTAAAAATGATTGGCAAATTTTAACTGAAAATTAGAATATCTCTTGCTTTTAATGATTTTGTGTTTTAGCTTTGCATTAACACATCTTACACGTGACTAATCAATGATCACTTCCTGGGTTTAATCAATTAAATCTAATTCAGTCTTGAAATATATATTTTCTAATAGTCAAAAAAATATCTAACTCTTAAAGTACTTTAATTTTGATTCTTTCATATCCATTTCCACTTTGAATTGTCTTCAAAAAAAAGTACAATATACAAATATTCTTTATCCTTATTCAAATTTACCCACAAACCTTTTATTTTTAGACAATTTTTAATTCTAGCATAAAAATATCCTATGATAATTTAAAAATACTTGGCTTTGACGGAAGCATTCTAAACATCAAAATAACTTGTTGGATTATAAACCTGAATTATCTGCATTACCATTGCATTGAACAATTAATCTTGCTATAATTTCTGATGTATTATCAATCTCCACAGTATTATTCTTCCATATTTTGTCAACAATAAATCTTAGTTTATTTATACTTTCAATATTTGCATCTTTAGTAATGTTCACTTTTCAAATAAATTGCCTTTTCCTCTTTTTGTCTAAAATTATTCAAAGTCTAATAATATTCCATTCAATATTAGATACTTTTTCCAATTATTGCAATTTTCCTCTACTTAAAAATGATATTCAATTATAAGGTAGCTAAATAAATGATCATCATCAAATGATAGTCTAGATCCATATTTGTCTTGGCTGATGACTTTTCATCTTCCTAGATATAAAAGTCATAATTTATTTTTATTTGTTATGATTAGAAATATAAAAGAGAATGAATATTCACACACATTGCTTTCAAGAAAACTTACTTGTTATTTCAGTTAAAAGTATCAGGCATATGAAAAGCACTTCATATTTTTTGGTTTTAAACTTAGAGATAAAAGTTGTAAACTCACCATGCTAGATGATGCATGTTGATGAATAGCTTATTCATCTTTATTTATGATATAAATAATTATACAATAAAACAACTACAATAACAAGAATTTGTGAACATTAAGAATTTGCTCTTTTAAGGCAACAAAGCAGAATTGAAGTCTTTTTCCAGTTATGATTCAGAAGGAGTTGAGTGAGAAAATAATGGACAAAATCAGTAATTCTCCACTTATGAAGTAATGTATTTAAGAAATTTTATATAATTTTGCTTATTTATTAATTGGAGGAAAAAATAAAATTTACTTCTATTGCTATGATATATTAAAAATAGTCTTTATTAAATACTTATTACTAATTTCAATAGCACATAAATAAATAACTACTGCTTGAATATGTAATACTTAAGATTATAATCACAGAATATTCTGTTCCAAATAAGTTACTCAGAATTATTTTTGCAGGCAGTCTCATAATGAGATATTATTAAATGAAAAATAAAATTATTTGCAAGTTTATTAAAATGTCTGGTTATGAGACTGCCTGCAAAAATAATTCTGAGTAATGTATTTGGAACGAAAATATTCTGTGATATGATTAAATACTTATATATTTTTAAAGTGTGTATTAATAGAAAAAATTATTTTACTAATAATATTTAAAATAATGGATGTCCTGTAATTATAATTGACAGTTTATTTTGCTATTAATGAATGCAAAAAAAATATTTTTAAGGTGAATTATTTAACTTTAAATAATAAAACCAAAAAGGAAAATTAGTATTTTGCTAATTATTGAAAATATTCAAGTTTGAATATCATAAGAAAATCAAGATAATTTCTGCTAATGAATAATCATTTTTTTCTTTTTTACCATTAATTTATTTATTTGGTGCTGGATTTAATTTTTTTTTTAGTCAGTTATCTATTAAAAACACTATAAAAGAACGTGTAAAGATTCTGATCAGATGGTAAAATCTGTAATAGCTTTATTAAATATTTCACAAATCACCATTGTATGCATAGGTAGACAATCATTAGGTTTTGTTTGACTTCATTTGCTATTAAATTCTATTTTTGTAACATAAATGCAGAGATTAGAAGTGCTTTTCTAATTTGATGATGAGACTCCAGCAATATCTATGAAGACCAAATCCAGTTGATTGTACTGCTGAATTGTTTCAGGTCTTATAAGATGATCTTTTGCCTAATTGTTCAATTGTTAGAAGAGATTTTATAATCCAACAGTAAGAGGATTTTGATTGGAAAGATGCCTTAGATAGTGTACTTGTATCTGGAAAATGGTAATAGCTTTTTATACATTTTGATGAGGCAGCTTGTCTCTTATATTTGTTGGAGAAACATGTAGAAGAACAGTTAAGTCACTGCAAATGAGTGCTAAGAATATTTATTATGATAACATTTATATCCAGAAATTTAGTGTGAGCAGTTTTACATTAATTAGGGGTAATACTAAGATAATGTCCTTCAGATATTTGAATTACAATATCAAGAAGAATCAGCTAGTTTTTTAAGGAGATTACTCCTAAAACCTATTTTATTTCTAATATTTGATAATTGAGAGAAATAAGTTAGTTTATGATCCAAGGTTACTCTTAAATAGCATAGATAGAATTGTGTTTCAATCTATTGTGCTACTTTCTATTTCTGGTAGTAACTGATGAATATATGAAATAAATTACAGAACTAAACCCTATGTAGACAGTTCTGCAACATTTTGTGTCTACTATGACCATAATTGTGTCAATTGATTTGCTCTTCAATTACCAAGCATTTTGTCAAGTAATCTAATGTTTTTTGTTTTTTTAATAATCTAGAGATTTTTGCCAGAAGTTTATTTATTCAAACAGAATTATGAGTGGATATTAGATCAGTAAAGCTAACAATAGTTTTTACTTTATTTTAAAAATACTTTTCAATGCTGTTATAAAACATTATTAGAACATTTATCCTGGCTTAAATCTATTCTGAATTTAAAATAGATGGTTTTCAATTAATGGCATACTTTGTATTAAGATTTTTTTTTGTTTTTTCAAGAAGTTTGTAAGGATTTTGTATCATTAAATAGAATTATTAAAATATGAGCAGTACAATGGAGTAAAATGAATGTGCTGCTTAATGATACTATTGCCTTCTTTCCTTACTGCTATACTGAATTAGTTCCAATATACATTTCATGCTGAATCAGCACCCATCATAACAGTGGCATCAACAAGAGATTTGTTGTTACATCATCAGATTTTCAATGGTATAAATGGTTGAATAGTTGGAGGGTGGAGTAGGCTGAAGCCTGTCCATTAAAGTTTGAAGATTTGCTATCTTAATATAATCCAAGCACTATTTATGTATATGTGTGAGATGATGATCTGGACCAACTGATGAGTGCTGGTCCAGCACAAAATATGTATAATGGGGATCATTTATATTTTTCGCATATGTATCAATTGTATAAGATAGAGTGGATAGCTAGAGGGAGCTTGAAAATCTGTGTTCAAATCCCTTACATAATAAAAAAAATTGCCCAGAGTATTATTTAAAAAATAAACATAAGACAGTTTTTATTTTTATTGCTTCAATGAATGCATAAGTGACTCACACTTAGTCTATTTGTAGCAGTGAAACCATGGGCTGTGTTTTATTTCTTTGACTAGTCTGGTTTAGTTGTGAATTTGGGGTAATTTTGATTATTTTATTGACTAGTTTGACTTTTAATGATTAGTAATAAATGGATCCCCTCAATTTTTTAATAATAATTTATTATTTTTAAAATTATATATATATAAACATGTGCTATATATATGTGTGTGTGTGTTGAAAAGTAATGTATGTACACTTGCAGTTTAATAAACAATATGTATTATTTTCTAATCAATATTTATCAACAAAAAGTGAGCTATTTTACGCTTTGTGATGATGTTGCAACATCTTTTTTCAGGAATTTTGATCTCCTTAATGCTCCATTAGTTTATATTTCTCATTGTTTGGCTCAACACTATCTGTATCGAAATTCTACATCTTTTTTATGCGATCTCCATTTCCACTTGTCTCTAAATTTTCTTCTACAATCATTTCCTGATCTGTAATTTTTCTTTAATACACAATAAATTCATTATTATCAATATATATTTATAATTTGATTCCCCACCAACTGCGCTACAATGGTCCCCTGGATTCTCTAAAAATCAGATAAGCACTTGAATACTAGTTTTTGTCTACAACTTCAGCTTTGGTTATTTTTTAATTACATTATTCAGAAAGGGAAAAAAAGGCTAGTCAACCATAACACTCATCTATCTCAGACAAATGGATGTTTACAATAGCTATAGTTTTTTTTCTTTCTCATGTGTCATAGCATCAGCCGGGAAGCGAACCCGCTAACCCGGGACCTCTCGACCACCAATGACTTCACTGTATATAAATTGCATCTCACCTTTTTATTTATTTATTTTAAAAAACTTGCTTTTTAAATAAAATTAAAGTGTTTGAAATGAAACTAAGTTTAAAACGGTAAAGAATGTATAAATTTTGGAGTATATTTCTAAATATAGGGGATTTGAACTCAGACTTTCAAGCATCCTTCAACTATTTACACTATCTCATACCACTGATACCCATGACCACACACATGTAGAAAAAATAAATAATCACTAATATATGTATTGCTGAACCAACACTCATGGTCCAGATTATCATCTTCCATACACACATATATAATCAGTGCTCAGTTTATATTAAGATAGCAAATCTTCGTACTTTAATAGACAGTTTTCAATCTAATCCAACCTCCAAGTCTTCAGCCATCCATACCATTGCAAATCTGATCATGGAAAGCCCAAATCCCATGCTGATGACAATATTATTTCTGTAAATATTCAGATATTTTTATCCAGATATACAGTTTTAATTACGTTGGCCTAAATAAATAGACATCTGAATCTATTTTCGGTTTGTCATATAAAGGGTCACAAATTTTATCAATGCATAAAAATATTTATATTTGACCAATGATATTTAATGTTTAATGTGTTTACAGAAGAGAGGGGATGTATTATGTTTCACAATAAGTTAAGGAAAATATTAGTTTCGTACACAGAAACTTTATGGATATTTTGAAACTGAAAAAATTCTACACATAGTACAAAATTTAATTTGTGTCTGAAAATGCACTTTGCAGTCCAAAATAATAATGTGTAAGTATAGTTTACTCTTTTAAAATTTGGTGAATTTCTGGTATTACATTTTTTTTTGTCCACTGCCATTTATTATTTGTTTATTTTTTTAATTTAAATTATTTATTACTTGTTATAGTGGAATGTTTATACTTTTGTATGAGTGGATTAAAAATAGGATGTGTCTTTATATATATAATTACTTATCCATTAAAAAAAACATTTCAATTGTAAATGTTTATCAGTAGGAAAATCTAAAAAGATCCTGGAAATCTGGTTGCCATGATTAAAAAATCCCTCAGGTATTAATTAATCTTTATTTACAATCTACAATTAAACTAGCAGTGAGTCATTGCTAACATCACAGAAACCCAAACATTTACATTATTTTGACAAAACAATTGTATTCTCATGCTCCAAATTTAAAATCATTTTCCATATAATTTCCAAAATTAGAGGTGCAGTAAATTATTACATTAAACAAGTTATGTGTAGAACAAAACATACCACAATACAGTTACATAAATTCAGAGGGCAAGAATCAAATACTGTGTCATTAGAACTCTTAAACTAACAAGGGAAATTTTGTGCTTTATACAAAAACATATATATAATATTAATTTCATAGAATTCATAAAAATTGTAACCAGTAAAAATATTAAAAAAATCATTAAAGCAAGAAACTTAGATCATAGGATTTCATAAACATTTAAAAAAATTATATTTATAAACAAAACAAAATTAAAGAGAGGAATAAAATGGTATGCATTAGTCAATAGTACTGCACTTTACATTTATTATAAAGACTAAATACTATATTTTAAGCTTTTTTTAATGAATACTAATAAAACTTGCAATAACAACAATATTATTTTATCAAAGCTAACTTTTTTGACCTACTCATTAACATGAATTTATTCAATAAATTCCACAAAGAAAAATCTGGAGGATTGGAATGTAAGTTTTTTTTTTTTAACTTTGTATGATTGCCTTAAAAGGTAATTTTCCTTATTGTTTTTATACTAAAGTCTGCATGTATTAAATTATTTTTTCAAAGAAGTCATTCCTGTTTACAGAAGTGATAAAAAATAAATTTATACTGCCATATTTAAATTACTTAATTGAAAATAATTTTCTTATAGAAGTATATATTTTTCTGTTGTTTATAGCATTAAAGTTTAGTTTTTTAATATTACAAATAGATAATAAAATTATTATACTGTATTACAAAGAAGGGATAACATTTAGTGTAATTTTCAAATCAAATATGAAAGTAATGTTAATAAGCAAAACTCTTATCAATATCAGCATAAAATAAAAACTATAAAAGAATGGGAGTTAAAACTTTAAAAAAGAAAGCTCAGTTTTGAAATCTTAACTAAATTTATTGTCTATTCTATCTCATTTGAATGTTTCATATGAAAGAAACTGTTATTTGTGATAAAAATCAGTTACTTTAGATCAAGCATTTGGTGGTGGAGTGGTCAGCACAGCTGCCTTACAAGCAGTTGTCCTGGGTTTGTGGGTTCGCTTCCCGGCCGATACTTTGACACATAAAAAAAAAAAAAATCAGTTACTTTAATCTCTTAAGTTGATTATTATTATTTAAAACTAATGGGATATATTTATACCATTATGAAAATTCATTGCATAATGGATGAAATACATGAGAAATGTACCATATTAAATTTATTCATTTTAAATATAAAATTAAAAAAAGGTAAAATTTGAATATTGTATTCTGTGTTAAATATTATCATGTAGATTTGCTAATATTAATATTATACTTAACTGAGGAAAAACTCTCCATATAGTAGTGCCACTCAGTGCAAGCCAGAGTAATTAATGGATGCAAGAAAGTTTGTACATAAAATTTCTATCCGGTACCTACACATCCATTATCCCCAGACTAATTTCTAGCTTATGGCCTTCATCAGTGTAAAGCCTTGGATCTGAGAGTACTGTATATAGATCTTAGGATTTGATGCAATCATCCAGCATCCATATTTTACCTTTTTATTTAATTATAAAGCTATGAGTCCAAAATGAAAACACAATAATGTTTTTAATTCAAACTTATTCACTTGTACAATCATCTATATGTGAACTCCTCACTGATGAAGGCTACAGGTTAGAAATTGTCTGGGAATATTGGATTAGTGTGCGAATTGTGGGAAGGTTAGCTTTTCAAAGTGTTAGTTGACAAGGACTTCTAAAGGGATAAAAAATTTTCAAATTATACTTTACATATATCTAATTACTGTATTTATAAATATTCAATTATAAAATTACATATATATATATATATAATGCTGAACCTTTAATTTGTTTATTTGTAATATGGTATTTGTGCTTCTGACATGATCATCATATTTGCAGTCTATTATAGTTCATTTATATTATATTTATTCTATTATAATTCATTAATTGAAAAAATTAAAAGACTGAAATGGAGTTGGTCTGGACATATTGCTAGAAGAGATGATAATAGATGGACAATTGAAATCTTAAACAGGATTCCAAGAGATTGTAAAAGATCCAGAAAGAGATCACATGTGAGATGGATGGAAGAAATAAGAAAATGTGCAGAGATGATGTGAAAAAGAGAGGCTAGAAATCAGAGAAGATGAATTAAATTTGGAGAGACCTTCATCGTGCAGTGGATTGATAATGGTTGATGATGATAATTCATTTTTAAAAAAATATATAATTGAATTGTTTTATTGCTCAGAAATTCAAAAGTTCAAGCACAGACAATGCCAGAACTGTAACTGATCTGAGGAATTTACATCCAGAATCTGCCACTCTAAGTCATGTAGATCATCATTCTTAAAGGCGATTTTCCTAATGTGTTTATGTCAGTAATGGATCCATGATTCACTTCCATAATATATTTGGTAAAGCAATTCCTACATACAGCTAATTTCATTGAGGAGATATATTACAATGATAAAATAGCCTATCTTTTAATTTGTTAATTTCTGCAACAATATATTGGAATCAGTGTTTCATTTCATTATTGAAATCCATCAGATATTTAAACTAATTCACATTTTTAAATTGTTAATCACACAAACTAATATTTTCCAAAGGCTTTTTTAAAAAAGCACCAGCTAATAAAATATTTTTACTTTTCTTATTGCATTGCCAAATCCATACAATATTAATATCATCTATATTCTTTATTACTTTTTACAATGCTTTTTTACAATTCACCACTGCCAGTTTCGATTGCCCTAGTAATCTTCTTCAGAACTTTTATTTACATTTCCAAATATTAACTCTCATCTACATTCTTTATTACTTTTTACAATGTTTTTTTACAATCCACTATTGTATATTGACAGTTTCTATTGCTCTAGCAATCTTCTTCAAAACTTCTATATTTCCACCTGGGGCAATCAAAACTGTCAATAGTGAATTGTAAAAAAGCATTGTAAAAAAGTAATAAAGAATATAGATGATACTAATAAAATTATCTGTGTTTTGAAGATTAATAACTAAATCAATAAACTAATCCATTATGTTGGCAATAATAACAATCATCAGCATATTGTAAATCTAAAATTCAAAAAGATGAAGTTCTTTGTTTTGTTTTTAATCAGTTCAAAATTTTTTTTTACCATACCAAAATATAATCTTAAGCTACTTTTTAACTGGTTCAACTATAAAAACAAGAAACAAAGATGATTAAGTGTGCATCTTTAAATACATAAGTTTTGTTTCAAGTACCTCACATTTTATACTATTGCTTGTTTTCACATTAGTCTGTAGAAGTTGTATCTTTTATCACCAATTTTTTAGATTTACTGAATAAAATACTCCAACCAAATCAATAAAAACATTATACATATATGTATCTCATTCCCACATATATATATATTATTAGATTTAAAAATTAAAAAATAAATTGTTTTTTTTATATATGTATAGATTTGTGTGTGGGTGTTATATACAATTAATAGACAATATTTTTTAAAGAGAATGTTGCAAGAAATAATATTTAATATATTCTCTTATTATTAAATAAAGCATTCAATTATTTAGCTTTATTTTCTGTAAAATAAAACAAAATTTGAAAGGATGGTGTCTGAGATTAATAAATAAAATGCACATGTGTGTGAAAGTAAAGTGAAAGAGAGTACAGCTGTTTTAAACATAAAACATTTTTTGTTACACATATCTATTGACCAAAAATTGCAAACTCTGTTTTTTTTTTTATGTTAACTGGATTTTAGATTGTCCAAGAAAAAGAAAAAATGCTTTGACAAAAGTAGATAAGATAATTATTAATCTTCTTATTAATTACTTTAGACTGTCCAGTTGTGAGGCTTTGAGACTATCTCCAAAATGTCAGTTATTTTTGTAATTTTTTTTTCTTTTTATCAGAAAGACTGGATATGTGAGAAGCACGATATTGCTAAGGCAGTTAGAGTTAAAAAAATGGGCAGTTAAAGAGAATCTCTTAAAAGAAGTTGGTGATAATAAATATAAAAATGGTATTTATATATTTTTTGGCTATTTATAATACAATGAAGATGCCATGCTAAACTTGTTTTTTTGTTCTTTGAGATCCCACATTATGAGTTAAGTCACTAATCTATCTGGGGACTCATACAAGTTCATACCCAAAGAATGGCCGAATTTAAACCAGCTACATATGCTATCTGAGGCTTCTTTTTTGTCTCCTGGCCCATTAAAGTAACATCATCTTTGAATGGAGGGAGAAGAGGAAAGAAGATGTATAAAGCCATGCAACCAAACTCAATTAATCTATAAATCAGTTTTTTTTAAAAAAAAAGTTTTCTTCACATTTATCAAGAGTGCCTGCAATAACTTTTAACATGATGGAAACAAGCAAACCAACCAGTTGAAGCTATAGATAAGAGAGCAGTTTGATATTTGGACCTGTGACATTAATAAGAACTGAAAAATGGATCAGGTAACTTTGAAATTTAATTAACAAATTTTTATTTACTTATTAAAAGTAAACTTTGACAATCTTTCTACAGTCAAGCATTTTTTTTCTATTTGATACATAAATATTAAGAGTTTGTTTATTGATTGTCTAATTATCAATACGGCATAACATTACACACACACAGTTTTAAATCCATTAAACTTAATTTTTCATAATTTTTTTATATATTGTAATACTAAAATGTTTTTTATTATTGTTCTTTATTCATTGTGATAATTGAGCAACCTATCAATATATGCTCTATAATGTTTTTTTTATTTATTTTTGCATATTAAATTTGATATAATTTATTTTTTTTGCTCAAGGTTGCAATAATATTTTTTTTATACAAGTGATTTATGTATTAATCCACAATATAAGTACACATTTTAAAATATGTTGACATATAGCAGGGGTGTGCGTATGTGATTGCTTATACCAAACAGTAAAAACATAGGTTAGACAGTTATTTTAAAGTAGAAAATTAAAGAGCAGGGTTTCACATATGTATGAAAGTAAAAAAGCTTGCCTTTATGACATATAATAAGTAGGGAAAATCTTGAATAAGCATTTAATAGAATATTTTTTATGTCATTTTAAGCTAACTTACTTCAAAATATGTAGTAACCGGAGCAGATATATAAAATTAGTTGGTTATGCACATACTATTAAAATGTTTTGTTTTAATTATGTATTTAATTGAGTCAATTGTATAGTTAGTAATTTGATTTATTAAAAGGAAGAGTGTTAATAAATATAATTATATCGTATTTAGTTTCTGAGTTATTATTATTAATATTGTTATATTTTTTGTTCTCTTGATTCTATCATTTTAATTGATCATCATCACTCGTAAATGTTAAGCATTGGATATTGATTTACATATAAGGATGTTTAAGATCACGCTTGACATATAATTACGTTTTGAGTAATTATAGGTTAATAGTAAAAAGCTAAAATTTTATGCCGTGTCCATAAGTTTTTGACCATCATCGTCAAAGATGGATATTGTATTACTGGTTAAATCACCATTTAAGCATATTATTATTCAAGTAAATAATTATGGATTTATCAGAATCTAAATTTTATGACATAAGATTAGTTATGATCACCATCATCGCTAAATAAATAGTAATAATTAAATTCAATCTTAAATGCAATTAATATGTTTAGCAAATAGGGGTTTATAAAAAGTTGAATATCATATGGTGAGATTCGTGATCATTCATCATCACTGGTAAATATTGATGATTGTCATAATTTCAACTATAAAAGTATTTTAAGTAAATAACCATAAACGTATATATATGCTAGTGAGTATTATAATTAAATCCCAGTTTAAACATAATATGATTTTCAGAAAGTGCTTATAAAAGATAAATTTGTTATGAGTTTATTACTCAAGCTGTGTGTGGAAACATCAGCATCAGTATATTATGATGAATAATTAAATTAAATAACTAGGTTTAATGGCCATATGTATAGGTAATGGTCTCCACTGTATTTGTTTGGAAGCCATTAGCAAGTATATACTTACTTCTGTACATCAATATATGTAAACTGAGCTGGTAATATCTATGAGAGTCTTAGATATATAAATTTTGTGGTATTGGGATCTTATAATTCTATTGACATGGATAAAATATAAGAATGTCATTTTTTGTTGTTATTCATTCAAATGCATGTGTAGTAAAGAATGTACCAAATGGGTTTGAACCTGGTACACTATGGACAAATATTTATCTAGGTTTAAAACAATCTAGTGGCGCCCAGGAAAAACACATGTACTTAGCTAAACTGAATAAAAGTGATCAAGTCCCTTTTCCAACTTATTAACTTTCTTTGATATTTTTTATAAGTTGTTATAAATAGCTCCAGTGTGTACATGTGACCTTGTATGGTCTTATATATATGGAAAGAGGAATGAGAAGGATTCTTTGTTGAAAGAACTTATTATTGGAGATAAGCGTAATGCACTCCATGGATTTCAGTGTAATTTTATTGTTGGTATAGATAATATTGGTTTATCTGATGACAACGGCTAGTGTATTTTGTTAGTTAAAATGACTTCCCAATATCGAAATATTTTAAATCTTAAATGATGATAGTGATGAATTTTCATTTTTATTTTGTGTGTTGAGAAATGAAATAATTTGTTTATCTCATTATTGGTGTGATTAAATTAATGTTTATGATAGTTGCAAACGGGCTATGGTGTTATATTTAATTAGTTACAAATGGATGCCCAACTAAAGCATAATATATATAGTACCATATTCTTATTCATATATTAGCTTATTCCTTATTTAGTTACAAATTATATCGGCTATCATTATAAATAAGTTCATTCATTTTTTATTTGGTTACAATATATACCCACACACATGGAAGCTTGTGGAAGTAATACTATGAATTTATCCCTTATCTGTGAGAATATTAGAATTAATATATATTATATCTTTATTCAAATCATTTTGAGCAGTTATCCTGTAATAAAAACTATGTCTACAATGTGTCTTTACTCTCTGAAAATTTAAATCTCTAATAACTATTCATCTACAACTGGAAAAAATTTACTGAATAAAATTCTTGAACATAATTTTATTGCATTGGAGACCAACAGCACATACTAATAATTGTTTCGCTTTATTATTTTAGTTTTAAATTTTGAAATGATCAAAGCATCCTTAAAAGCAGATAGTACAATTTTATGAATTCGTATATACCTGAAAAATTTCAATAGTTTTGAATCAATATACCACTAGTATATTTTAAAACTTTTCTGATTATTACATCAGAATCTGCAGCCGTTTTTAGGATTACAAAGAGTTGTTTTACATTCACCATGGATCTATCAATAAAAAAATCATCTAAATTCTTATATCATTTAAAAGATGATCAAAATGCTCTGCCCACCTGTTGACTTAACACAATTATGTTTCAGGACTATCTATTGTCTATAGTATTAATTAAACATCATATTTATTATTTTCCAGCCAGAGAATATCACCAGTAAGAATATTTTTTTGAACATAAATACAGTCTTGTAACCCCAATACAATCTTTAAAAAATTCAATACATTAACAACATGACTATTTAAACATTCCAAATTAGCTACTTTGGTGTTGAAATTTAATATAATTGCAATTATTTGTTAAGCAACTATAATTTTTAACTCTGCAGTGTCCTAATTTATAACATATCTAACAATCTTTACATATTTTGACATCTAATTATAACACAATTGAAAAGACATCATTGCATTGTGTGTGGATGCATTCAAGTTTCTTTATAGTGATTTTTTACTTAAAATTTATATGATAATCAGTCTATGTATTATGCAAAAAATTAATAACTTCAGACCATTCATTTTCACGAACGCAATAGCATTTTCAATCATTTTAGGTCATAATTTATTGTTTCTAAAAACACTTGTATTAAATCTCAATCAAAAATTTCTTCATTTTAATTGTATTATACTATTCAACAAAGAATAAAAAGTTTTATTTCTCTGAATTTAACATTGTAGCATAAGCATTGATAAGATAGGCATAAATATCATTGTGCAAAACAATATTATTCACACTAGAAAAAAGCCAACACTTAGACAATCCCAATATAGATAATAATCAAGAATTTCAAACTGTTATCAAGGTAACCTCCTTTTAGCAATAGAGATGAAAGTCCACTTCTATTAATGGTCCCATATATTTATATAGACACTAAAAATTGCAACTTGACTGCAGAGATTGAAATTATTGATAGAAAGAAGTTTAAATATACCTCCTTAAATAGGTAAATATAACCTGTTCTGAATGCGGACTAATAAATAGTCAATTATAACATTATAAATTGCAATTATAATTTTCAAATTGCACCCAAAGTATTACTTAAATAATAAGTGTAATAATGCTTAAAGCTAAATGGGTTTATAAGTAACCATTAGAAACCAGTCTAATTTACACAATCCTAATACAGATAACAATCAAGAATTTCAAACTTGTCAAGGCAAGAATAGGAGATATTAAGTTGGAATTTACTGGAAATCTAATATCATAATGTTTTATTTCATTTGATGAACTTTTTCTGAAAAACATTTAAACTTTTTCAAGAGGTCAGTGCAGCTGCCTTGCAAGCAAGCAGTTGGTTGCCGAAAGTTGTTGTGAGTTCACCTCCTGGCCGATGCTATGACATATGGAAAAAAGTTTCATTTTGAGCAATTGTCACTTCAGGTACAACTATTCTTTTACATTCAAATTTTATTGATAAACAACATCTTTGTGCTTCTAGTTAGAAATAATTTGAAACCCTTATTATTACTATGTAATATGCCCTTATTACCATTATTGATATTTCATTATTAGCAATAATCTACCCTATAAAATCTCTTCCATAGTCATTTCACTTAAGTAAACAATGAATACTAGATAACAATGCTTTCAAGTAAATAAAGTAATTATAACTATTGCAGATTTTAAAAATAAAAAAAGGTATATGACACTTTGTTTACTGATTTCTATTGCATAAATGATTTACATGCCAAGCAGAACAAATTAGACAGACTTTGTCATGCAGACCATTTCTAGACTGCCTTTTAAAAGTTTGTAATTATTTGAAAATTATCAAGGGATATCTAAACAGGTCTTCTTAAACAAACAATCATTTGCTAAAACAGTTTTATTATCATTCACTACTTATTGTAATTCCTCATGCGTGATCATAATTAAGAACTTTCAGACTGCTAAATCTATTTCTATTATTGAATTCTTAATAAGGAGAGCTTTATTTGCATACAAAAAAAATTGTGATAAGATTTGCTGTGTATAATTAAGAGATGGATATGCAATTGCACAAACATATAATCTAATAGCCACGGTTAACAAAGAGAAATGAATAAAGATAAAATCCTATGCCAACCGGGGTGACTAAAGACTGTAAGATTTAAAAAAAAAAAAAAAAAGAAATAATTTAAATTGAGCAATGGGTTAAAAAAATAGACAATAAAATATTTAGATATAAGTGTAAGCAAATCTAATGCAAACTTTGAATATAAATTATATATAAAACCTATTGAGCAAGGAGGATATATACTATCAAATTCTAAAATGTCTTATATGCAGATGGTGCTTAAGATATTTTTTATTTATAAATCAGAAGTTACATAAATACATGAATGATAAAAAATGAAATATTAGATGTTATACATAGGAAATGATATCTAGGCTATGATATTGATTGCATTAGAAAAATTGCCTGAATTGTCAGCACCTGATTATTACAAAATGTTGCATTATAATTGTCAAAACTAGTATAGCGATATATTGTATACTCCTTTCTTACATTTTAAAGACTATCCAGTAATTTTTAAAACTAATTAGTCAATTATTGATTTTCTTCCATTTTTTTTTTTGTAAAAAATTTGATGTGATGGTATCAATTCCAGTGTCTATATTTTTTGGCAATGATATCTAAGTTAATCTAGTCTTTGCATTTATAGGTATATATATATAAATCTCATGAAAATTGCATAGTTATAGCCTTTCTGTGTATTCCTATTATTAAATCTTTGCAATTTCAGTTATAATCTGACAAATTGGCATTTTTTACCATTCACTCAAGAGTAAAACTTTTTTTGTCTATGAAATTATATGACATAACTTACCTTTTCAAAGTTATTTTTATAGTTATTGTCTTTATAAATGTTATATAATATTCTCATCGTCTTTCCTGGATGATATTCAAATTTCCTATTCATTTGTCTTGAAAAATATTTGTCCTTTTTTAAAGGTGTTTTTTCCCTTTCCCTAACAATAATAATTATATCTTCTAACATAGATTTGTCTTTTCTGATTGCTTCATTTTGTTCATGGTTTTTATATATATAAATTATTTTTACTCTTTCTATACATATTTTAATCTAGCTCATTTTCAATTAATTCAAAGTTTCAAATTAATTTGTTATTATTCCGAAAAAAATAATTGTATCCTGAGGAGTTCAGTGCAGTCATAGAGTAATAGATTTAAAAACTAAAAGTTCATGGAGATCAATTCTGATGCTAAAACATCAAATAACATTTAGAGTGACTTTTACTTGCTGTTATTTAGGCCAGTAGAAGAGTAGCAGATTTCAGATCTAAATTCCATAGATTGCAATTCATCTTTTCCATTTCTGCTGTTCAAGCAGCAGATGACCTCCTGAGTAACAACCCATTTGATTATTTTTATTTATTTATAGGATATTGTATCATCTTGTAATTTTTTTACTTATCAAAATGTAAAAATGAATTATTCATGTTCTATTCAAAGTCTCTTCTCAATCCCCCCCCCCCCACAATCATTGACTAACAATGTTATGATCCATTTAACTTCTGTGAACTTCATTCAATAATGTTTATATATATAGTAGGCAATTCAGATTTTCAAAAAATATATTGGCAATAAAAAAAGAAAAAGAAATTTATAATAATTTGTTATTTTACAGTATTGTTTTTATTTCCAAATCCATACTGTTCAATAGGATTTTTCTTCTTTCCAATATCAACTTTTATATTCTAGTCACCAATCACTAAAAGCATATTTTGTTTGTACATTCTATAAATTTCTGCCTGAATTGATTACACAATTTTTCCTTTCATTTGCTTAAAATTGTTGAGCATATATCCATATAATAATGATACTATACATATATTAGAAGATAAAACAAAATAATAGCAGAAGATATTTATAAACTTTAAAAAATAAAGAAGTGATTCTTGAAAGGTTGTTAAAAATTATTATTATATAATATAACCAATTACACTCCTTCCTCAAATTATATACTATGTTTCCCCGAAAGTAAAACCTAACAAGAAAATAAGTCCTAGCATGATTTTTCAGGATGTTAATAATATAAGTCCAATCAGGATGTTAATAATATAAGTCTTACCCCAAATATAAGACCTAATTAAAAACGAAAATTTATCTGTTGAAACACATGACAGGCGTATTAAATTAAAAAGTAATGGATATAACATTTAAAATGTTTATATATATAAATTGCAAATAACATAAAAAAAGGAAAAAAAAATTTGAATCAAAATAATGAAGGTATAAATAAATATAAATGTAGATTCCTGTACTTAAATAAATGTTATTCAAAATTATTTTGCAGGCGGACTCGTAACTAATTATTTTAATAAACTTGCAAACAAAATTTTACTTTTCATTTATCAATGTGCGCGATCATTCAGTCTGATAATATCTCTTTCATCTGATGGACCAATCGAATACATTATAAATAAATCAACATTGATATACGAAAGAGCTGAAATTTATTACTAGTGGGTGATCTTAGTTCATAAATTAATCAAGCCAGTTTAATGTTTCAAATATTATTTTAAATTAAATATTACTTTCAACAACACATAAAAAACTTTTAATATTCTCATATATAACAAGAGTGTTCTATGATGTAATTATAATCCTAAACATGACATATTCATGCAATAGTAAGAGTTATTTACATGCTGTTGAAATTGGGAATATTGAATAAATGTATATTTTTGTACATGAAAAAAAAACAGACATCTCCTGAAAATAAGTCCTAAGCTGTATTTTGGACCAAAAATTAATATAAGACTGGGTCTTATATTCAGGAAAACATAATATATATCTTAAAGAGCTATAACCAATTATATAATATATTCCTTTTACTTCAATAAAAAATTCCAACAAAAGACCTATTACAGGTTAATGAGAAAATTTGTTTATTCTCAGGGATTGATAGTTTCTTGGCAACATCAAAGGTTAACTCTGTTTACTTTGATAGAATCTCCTCATTACTATTTTTTATTATAATAATAATCCATGGAAATATTTAATTCAATATATATATATTAAAGAGCTTTAACTTATAATACAAGGAATAACGGGATTGAAGCATAGTCTAGTAATTTACTATAAAGATACATATGTATATTAATCAATTTCTGAATCATGATGATACAAGATTTAGAATTGTTTCTGCTTTGTAAAAATTGAGATTTAAAGCATTGCAATAGCTAATGAAAAACATTTTCTTGAAATAGTCTTTTGAGTCTTATATTGTGATAATTTACAAATCAGAAATCTGTCCTTATTTTCATAGCGAGTTAATAAAGAACAATTTGAAGATATATTAAATGAATAAAAAAATTAAAAACATATTCTTATATTATTAAATGCAAAGAGAAGAAAATATGAGATAAGGAAGAAAAAAGATGAATTCATAAATTAATCTAACCTTTTAGTGAGATTAATTCAAGAAAAAAAGAATAGAAGTGAATAAAGTAACATAGATTTATAAAAAATAATAATGTGATAGCTGAAGTGCTGATACATATTGGAAGATATGCAATGCTGGTTTAAAATAATGATGGCCAATCCCTTAATTTTTTTCATATACAAGTTGATATGCATCATTATTACACTTATTATTTAAGTAATACTTGGATGCAATTTGGAAAATTATAATTGCAATTTGGAGTTTGCTATTAACTGAAAGGAGACCTTTTGATTCCTCTTGGAGGCCTTAAAGGAACCGAGCAGGGCAAATTCCTAATGTTCACTCCATACATTACTATGTGATTATTCATATAGTATACGAACATAGATGGGAAAAAAGATTCATTAATATACATATGTAAAATATATTGTACCAAATAGAAACCTAGCTTCAGAAAAGCCAAAAATTTTGATGGCCAAAGGAACAAAAACAATAAAAATAAACACACATCTAATTAGTAGAAACAATCATTATAAAAAGGCTGAAGTATTTATAATATATAAAAAAAATCTTTACCAATAATGATATTTAAAAAAAGGGGGAAAAACTTTAATTAAAAAAAGTAAGTTTATTTAATGTATTTACAATAAAATTTGCATGTAATAATTATCATATGATCATATACTACTTTGTAAATTCATAATATAACATATTAACAGTAAACAGGATTAATAACATAGAGCAGCAGTCAGCATCCTTTTAGATATTGCGGACCAGTAACATAATTTTTAAAGATACAAATTAATTGGAGCGTTGAATATGATATACATATATATTTATTTATTTATATATTAATAATTTTAATTTCAACACAAAAATGCAACATTTGCTGCACTTGTTTTAAAATTATTTGACTAATCCTTGGCTCCAATGATGTCACGCAATACGTAAAGGAGCTTCTAGTCAAATTTGATACCTATTCAATTGTACAGAATTCGTATTCTTATTTTGTTACTTTTTCTATGCCGCGCCGACTGAGTAGAAGTTAATTAAATGCCTTTGAGGTAGATGTTTTGCAAGTCACAGTAGTATTTTGTAACAAATCAATTAGCAATATAATGTTCTTGTTCTGTTTTACATACAGTTTAAACAAAAATTATTTTTTATTTAAAAATTTTATTACATGAGTTTAGCAAATTTAAATAATATCTGAATTTCTTTGTGATCATTAAAATTATGTCACAAACTGCCAGTGGTCCATGGACCACCAGTTGCCAAACACTGATATAGAGTATAACAACATAATTAGTATAAAAAACAAACATATACAAATTTAATTATGCACATATACCATGCCATACCAATCATACGCTATTTTGTTTTTTAAAAACTTGCCCATTCACATTCATTTTTAAATTATACAGTATAAATATTGCAATATTTACATTTAAATATTTAGAAACTATTTTTATAAGCTTGATTCCATTTTTCATTGCATCATTTAATTTCTTGTGCAAAACTCTTAGTGAGAGTTAGTTACTATTCACAAATATAAACAAAACTTACCTTTGTTATTCACCATTCTATTTAATCTGATTTGCAGATACAACTTGTCCCTCATTTATTGTTTTTATAGCCAGATATTGTTAAATATGATAAAGTTATTTTATAATTTTATTTTATGTGTGTGAGAAACTATATTTCACAAAATCTTACAAAAACCACCAAAATCAAAGTGTCCACTAGGCAGCAGTTTTTGTCATTGAATAAAGCAAGAAAAATAAGGTATCTGATAAGATGTGATATGTTAGACTATTTCCATCATTTATGAGTGAATCACATCTTATAATATACCATCATTACAAACCTTCAGACAAATACTAAGATATCTGATAGTTTTTATTCTCAATGCAAAAGTGCATCAATTGAAGTAAATTTATCTATTTTGAAAAAATAATTAATCTGCATTGAATAAAGTCTTTCAAAAGAAACTATTAATGAAGAACCATTATTTCAATAAGAGAAAGAAATAGTTTTGTTTGGCAATGATTTAGTAATTATTAGAATAGCACACATGGTATTTATTTTTCAAAACTTTATTTCCTCCTTAAACTGCATTTTCAACTTCAATAGCACTTATCAATACATGAATTTTATTTCGTATTTACTTGAATATCAATTCATGATTTTTGAAGAATCTTAAGGTAAAAAGTAATTGAGAATAGAGTGGAATAGTTTTGTGTGATAATGATTGGAAAATTGTTACTATCAAGTTAAAATAAGTTATCTTAATTAGTCCTGGAAAAGATCTGTTGTTTTATTGTTATTTTAGTGCAACATGTTCTGTTATACATTTCCATAGTTGTTAATATGGTGGCTTCATCCACTTCTGAAATGTGATTATAGTTTGATTTTCTGCTATTTTCAACTCCTTTTACCAACACCTAAAATGAAAAGTTTTTTTTTAGAACACACAGAATGTAACTTAGTCTATCAATTGTCTATATGTTGAGCATTTGCCATCTTGCAATTTTTAGTCACATGACTAGAATCTACAAAAATGAAAGCAAATAAATTGTTTGTTTTAAGGTAATGGATAATATGGCCATACTTTGCATAAATTTTAAATAGAAGTCAAAAGCTATTGATTATTCTTTGCCTAGAATTAGAACACTTGAATTCTAGCATATCAATATATTGTATTGTTTGGGTACATATATAATTTGTTCAGATATAAAAATCCTATGACATATAATAGATTTTATTATCACTTAAAATTTAATCTTGTTTTCTGCATTAGATTGGTTTAAACTGTCATATATTAAATTGCAAAGATGCTTTTGAATAATAATAACAATAATAGAAAAGACCAATCTCCATTTTGAATCACCTATTCAAAAAAAAGAAAACCTTCTCTAAAAGAATTTCTCCAATAGGATTTTTTTTTAAATATACCATTTTCAGATTTCCACTAAAAATTAATTGTTTCCTAATAATATAAAGAGAAAAAAGACTGATGTGTCACAAAAATATTTTATCAACAATGATGATCAAATGTTATATCTATCACCAATGTTGTAGAAGTCTTCTAGATAAAGCTACATTAAAATCATCAACTATAATTCATCTATGAATATAGATTTTAGTTGTCTGAATAAGGTGACTAAACAGAAATTATTGCTAGAAGGAAGAAGTTGAACAGATTAATGAAAAAATCAATCAAAAATAAATAATAAATTTAACTTTCAAGTAACCATTACATATGAAAATTCCGTTTCATCAATAAAGTATCCCATTCATAAAGAAATTCCATTGCTCTTCTTTACAAAATTAAACAACTACTAGTATGCTGATCTTAGCTTTGTCTAGACACCCCAAATATTCTTTTCAATGATTCATTTTACTTAATACTACAAAAGAATTATTGTTTATAAGGCTAGAATTCACTGATTATTTACATAAATCTGACTAACCAAGTCTCCTCCACATTCAAAACATCTTCAAACAATTATACTACCAATTAATGTAATGACAAATATTAAGATAACATTTCCACAAGAAAAATAGCAGTAATGGAAAATTCATGCTTATATTCAAATATAAAAGAAATGGCTGATTCTTCATTGCTAGGCATTAATAATAGGCTATTGGTAAGAAGTAAGTATTAGACTCTTCAGCCAAATTATTTCAATTTTATACTCAAAAATAAATGTGGTTTTTGCCTACATTATATTTTGAGATATAAGAGAAGTCTTGTCAACACAAAAACTATATGTCAATTAGATTTCAAGAAAAAAGATCAAAAACACCTTTTTAAGTGTGGTAGACTACAAGATGCTTGGTCATACATCACAAAAAGACTGGAAAAATAATAGCACAATTCAATCGATCATTACACTTTTTCAAAAGTTTGCTTTGCAGAATTAAGAACCACCATATCCATACTGTAGGCTCTTTGGTGCACAAGATGCTTATTTCTTTACAACAGTGATGCAAGAAGACACATGAAGCCATTTAAAAACAAACTATATACAATTAAACAGAGCTACATGATAATTTATTCATCAGTATTGTAACCTATAATGAGATATTCTAATTATAATTTCTCTCTGTTTTTGTTATTGTTTTGTATATTCATTACAATTTTGTATGTTTAACAATATGTAGGTTTTTTTTTTTCTAATTCTAACAAATTGTAAATATTCTATTGTAATATAATAAGTTTTTTTTTATCAATAAAATTCTTTTTGAAAATAAAATTTTCGAATGAAATTTATAATCTGAATAAGTATGTGTATGGATACAAAAAAAAAAGGAAATTATAAAAAGCAAGTAAATTATAATATTGAAATAAAAATACATATTATTGAGAAGAGTATGAAAAAATACTGTACTTGTATGCACTTGGACGAAATTACTAATACGATATTAAAATAAAATTATCTTTTTATAAATAATTATTAAATTCCTCTGCAAAATTTAATTTAATGAGATGCTTTTTTAAAATTTAAAGCACATATTTTTTTTGTCTAAAGATTATTCCTATAATCCGATTTTGGTATATAGAGACTAAATATATTAATACAGTGGACTTATAAGGAAAAATATGCAATTTTTATTCCAATTGGATCCAAGGCAAAATTTGCCTAATTGATTGAAGGTTATTTAATTAAGCAAGAAGAAATAATTCAGTACATATATAGAATGTCTTTTAACTGAAAATATCAGAGTATTCCAAGCACACATGAATAATGGAATCTTAAAATAGAAAACTTGCTTTACAAGCTTAAATGTAATAATCAATTCCAATTATTGACAAACACACATCCTAATATATATTTAAGCTTAAAGAAAAAAAAAAACAACTTTTCATTATTTTAGTAAGTTAAATTACAAAGAAAATTAGATGTACAAATTGAAATCAATTGACTGACCTGACAATCAAATATCCTATTTATGGCAAAATCTTCAATTTTGCACTGAATAAGCTACAGAATATTACAAGGTAAAACAAAGTAATTACAAAATGTGTTCATGAACTGTGAAAAATAAACAGGTAATTCCTTATATATATATCATAACTGTCAGATATATATAGTCAGCAAAACTAATCTTAGAAACAAGCAATGATCACTAACTCACATGTTTGTGTGTAACATTGATATAAACATTACCACAAACAATACAAAATAGAATCTCATTACCTATGCCCCCAGGACAATTCCCACATGACTATCACATCTGATGTTAGCATAAACAAAAAAAAAAAAAAAACTAATTGTGGTAAACAAGACACAAATGCAAGAGATAATAAGTATAGATAAATCTATTAGTAACAATAAAAAAAAAGAATAAAGTTCATATGACTAGATTTAAGCTTACAATTATATTACATCATAATTATCACTACATACATCCAATAAAGGGACTATAGGCTTTATATGTCTTAATAATCTCCAGGGTGGACATTCTACAATGGTCTGACTATTAATTAATGAATAATCAAATATGATTAATATAGGGATATTTACTTAAATGTACTAAAATCACAATTAATAAATGACCACCATGGTCTTAGAATTATGAATGACTACATGCTTGCTACATCAGGCTTTAAATATTCATCAAAAATACTGAATGCAGTGCTAAATTATGCATAAATGGAGTTATATCTGATGATGAAACAAAAATGGGGTATGCCTGACTTAGTGAGGCCATACACAGACATTTCATCAGATCCAAGAGTTATATGAAGCAGGAATGAATATCTGCTCCTATAATCAATAACAAATTTATTACTATCAAGCAGGAAACTCATCTGCACTGATAAAAATATTAAGAACAACAGTAAAGATTATTCGAGTATGTAAACATGAGATACATCTGCCTTGGCATGACCATATCCAGAGAGTACTTGGACAAACCATTTGCACAATGCAGTAACAATCATTTGCTTGAGGAACAAAAATATAAATTAAAATATGTAAATAACCCAGCAATGCAATTTATTTAAAGAAAGAATGAACAATAAATAATTATTAATAATTAAAGTTTGGAAATTAAAAGAAAACAAAAGTGTGAGTCACCACATTATAAGTTTTGGACAAGCAGTCATATATTACTTTATTTGGCTAAATTAAGACCCTAAACAGTTTAACCAATATAAATACTAAAAAAACAATAAGAATCTAATAATCCCTGTTAATTAAAGTTTATCCCAGAGATCATAGTCACACATATTAAGAAATATAACATCCACATGGTAGCTCAGTCAAGAGGTTTGTGATTTAGATATATAATTATAACAAAACCATTTATGAAACTAACATAAATGCAATGACATATATATTTGTTCCTTAAAAAAATAAATTAACATTGTTTTTATAACTAATTCAACTTATTTTTCTATTTGTTTTTTTTTTTTTAAAAACTTGGTTTTCTAATCTCAATAGTTTTAATTGAAATGCATGACTATTTAAAAAAAAAAATCTTTGAGCCATATGAGGAAGGGGAATTAAAACCATCTCTGTGCTTTTGTTTAATTAGCTTTATTTGGGGGGGGGGGATGGTTCTCATAATTTAAGAGCCAAAATATTTACAAAATAAACCTCGGTCACCTAATTACTTGAATACTCAATCCAGCACATATATATGACTTAAGAATAACTGACCATAGCAATATATTCAATCATTCTTAACAAATACAGGTTAGCAAAACAATATTAAAGAAAAATATAACACAAACAAAAATAAATAAAAAAGCAAAAGGAAAACATTAAATGCCTATGAATTGCTTTACCAGTATAGTATTGCAGAAATATGGTGAAAATTCAATATTTGTGATTATTTTCGTGAAAATTTTTAAAAACAAAGCAAGATATGACAAGCAGTGTATAGATATAATGATGCATAGCTTCATGATACAATTCACATTCACCTGATCCTAGATGGTTCTTTTCCTCAGGTATTAATTTAATTCTGGAGACAAGCTAATTCTGTGGAATAGCATATGACAGGGTGGCAATATTGACTAGATGGCTTATTTCTTGAATGAATGCATGGCAGATCAGCAGGCTAAATTCATTTATGATGGCAGGAACTTGGCACAGCTACATTGATCAGCAGACTTCAGATGTGTAGTAGTTCACCAACTCTATTAGGATTCCAAACTCATGCTCTCCTGGGATGGTGAAAGGGAAGCAGACACAAGCTTCTACTTCAAATTAGCATAATATATGGCTACAAGCAGCCAAATAATAATGAATTTCTTAAAAATAAATTTGGAGAGAGATCTTGTTGATACTGTTGAAGAATTCTCTCATAAAAGATCAGCTTAAAAATTTTTTCTCAAAAGAACAGTTTGAATAATTTTTTTCTCAAAAGACCCTATTTTTACATTTACCTAGGTATTTATACTATTTTCAATAAAAAGCATGGATTAGTTTAAATTAAAATATTTTGGCTGATAATAATTTTGATCAGCTTAATTACAATTTAATGCTGTACTTAAAATTTTCCAAATTCTGAATATCTTTTGTCTACTTGCATTCCTTGCAGTAATCAACCATCAATTAACACCTTTTTACTGCAAGGCAAATAATATCCAGACAATTATTCTATTCTTTATTAATTAATTTTAATAAGGAAACAACTAGTGTCCTGGCTTTTAAAAATTTTATTAAAATCTAATGCTAAGGAATTTTAAATGGCTTAAATTTAAATTTTTTTTTTATGAGAATTTTCTAGAATATGTTACACATTTAAACATTACTAATTATTTATCTTATGTAAACTGTTTTGACCCCTTCTACACACACATACAAGTGCCTTTAATAAAATAAATGTTTATTTTCCCTATAACAGTTTAAAAATAAACACAAGTTGGCATGAGCATATATATATGTAAGCATATAAATGCCTTCAATACTCATTTTCAACTTCAGTGGAAATTTTATGAAGTCAAGTATATTATAATCACATGAAGGTTTGATTTAAAATAAAGAAATACTTGTACTCTTCAGAATATTTCTTTCAGAAGACTCAGATTCTTAAATTTATTTGGTGATAAAACACTTTTGTTTATTAATTTAATGTTTAATTGACAGTCACTGTTTTCTTTATGAACTTATAATAATTCAAACATTTTTTATTTTATTTATAAAACTGGCATGATCAGGTTATTTACATTCTATAACAGATGATGTACATGAATGCATAAACTGTCTTATTAGAATTTGTAGAGAATTATGTTTCTTTCATTGTTCCTCTATGAGGGATGATTGGTGAGATCTATGTCCAGCAATGAGCTATTTAAAGATTGTTTCCCCTTTATATTTACTCAAGTGATTTATACAAGTGATTTCAGTATCGATATATATATTCAGATTATGTTAATGACGAAGAAAGAAAAAAAATATTGAAAACAAATAAAAAAAGATTTTTAAAAAAAAGGAAGCAACAGTAATAATAATAATAAATAAGACATAAACATGAATTTTTTTTCTTCAAGGGAATAAACAGCCAATTAAAACTAGCAAAGATTAGTTCTTGAAAAATTGTTCAACAAAAATTGTTCGTTAAATATTTCTATTGGTGTTATTACTTCCAAATAAAAAAACAAAGTGTAATAAAGGGATCACAATATAAAATACATTAAAAAATATAAAGTTAATTGGCAAATTATAACTAATCAAATTTATTAATGTTTGTTGTGTTTTTAAAAAGAGAAAATAATACTAAAAATATTAAAGAACAGTATAAAAAATAGAAAGAAATGAAAAGACTAGAATATATTCTTCTTAGAAAAAGATTACCAGAGATTCTCTCATTCAATAGAGATAATAAATAATTTCATCATGTACATGTCAGTCATCAAAACATATATAGAAAAAAAAATATCAAGAGATTACTGAAAGTTTCTATTTATTATTTTAAATATCAGCCAAAATATAATGTAAAAAGGGAAGAATGAGAAATGTAAGCCATCATGAAATATTATGACTTATTTATATCTTTCTGTAGTACGTGCAAGGGAAAACTTTAAAAAGTGCTTTACTTAATAAGACATTCATATTCCAACTTCTAATTAAAAGAAATATTAAGATCAGGTATAAATTTGCTTTAAAAGATAAATATAATTTGTATATAACAATCAATAAGCATATATTTTTTCTATGTTAAAAATTCTATTTTCCTTATTTTAATAAACATTTAATTAGTCTTGCTCATTATTTTGTTAAATTCATATTATGTACTGTAGCATTCTTAATTTGCCAACCCAAATTCTTCCTGCAAAAATAAATTTATTATTAATATTTTCAGATCATCAGTTGCATTTTTTTTCCCTTTTATTGTTTTAATGATACAATTAGAGAAAATTTTAAATAATGTTAGAAAATTGTTCATAAAATACTTTCATTTATAATTTCTATATATTAAAGATAAAAATTAAACCACTAAACATCACATGATCACCATTCTTTTTTTTTCCATATGTCAAAGCATCGGCCGGGAAGCGAACCCACAACAACTGTCTGCAAGCAACTGCTTGCTTGCAAGGCAGCTGCACTGACCTCTCAGCTACCAACGCTTGACATGATCACCATTCTTTATGCTTATATAAGATGATTACACAGAGGCTAAACTCTCTATACAGTAGTGCCACTCAGTGCAAGCCAGAGTAATCAAAGAATGTATAAAAGTTTGTACATAAAATCCCTATCTAGTGCTTACTCATTCATTATCTCCTGACTAGTTTCTAAATTGTGGCTTTCATCAGTGAAGAGCATTGGATCTGACAGCACAACACCTAGATCTTAGATCTAATGCAACTCTCCAGCAGCCACCTTTTATCTTATTAGCTATCTATAAAGCTTTGAGTCCAAAATAAAAACACAATAATGTTTTCAATTCAAGCTTATTAGCTTGTATAATTGTATAGATCTGAATTCAGTTCAGCATCCATACTTTTTGATTTCTTTAGTTCTTTAATAGCCACAAGTTGGAAACTAGTCTGGGGATATTGGATGAGTAGATACTAGATAGGGATTTTATGCACAAACTTTGCATCCACTGATTACTCTGACTTGCACTGAGTGGCTTTACTGTATGAAGAATTTAGCCTCTGTGAAAAGATAAAAGTTACGCATATTAGTTAATTGCAAGAAACATGACCTATTCAATGCCATATTACTGTTGAATACTCTGTTTCTTACAGAAATGACAGGTTCAATTAATACTTGCATTGGTGACAACATAAAACCGAGCATTGTTTATCAGGATTGAGCACAGGATTCATTTTATTTATCTAGTTCCAAAATTTTAAAAAAATTATAAAATGGAAAAGAAATTGAATTCAGAATAAATTGAAATGAAGAGAGTTTATAAGAACAAGAAGATCTGTAAAAAGTAGAAGGTGAAAAAACTTAATTGATTGGTGATTCTAAAGAAACAATTAAAATATCTGAAAATAAAGCAATAATTAGAGAGACTAGAAGTTGATGTGCAGGACATTTTTTTTTTGCTAAATAACTAATGATTATAATAGCTAGATATGTGATGATTATTTATTTACTTAAATAAATATAGTTAGAAATAGATATTTTTCAATTTTCTAGCTATATTTGTTATAATCATAACTTAATTGATTAAAAAATATTTAGAAAATAAATTAATTAATTAGAAAGCTTTTACAAGCGATTGTTTCCTTCAAAGATTCATAAATCACAGAATTTAAAAGTCAGATGTCAATATTTTAAGATTGAGAGATTAATAAAACATTCTTTTTTTTTTGTTTGTTAATATATATAAAAAAATAAATAAAAAAATAGATATATTAATAACCTTCTATTTATATAGTTATAATTTATTTAAATCTCTTAAATTCTGCTATTCTAGTTTGTAGTGCTCTTGACTTGCAATAAATTGTCAATGATATCTGAACACTAATTCCTACTCAATCACTAATTGTAGAAGCTATCTATGTATAATTTCGTTAAAAAATTTAAATAAAATTTGAAAAAAGAGAGTTTGATACTTGTAAATCGAATTACATTTTTTAAAAAATGTACAAATGTATGCACATACTTCGTATATATACATCATACTGTTTTGTAATAAACATTGCTCAACAGAAGTCAAAAAATGTGTTCAGTAAATAAAAGATATACACATCATTAAAGTTGTTGCCAAAAATATAAGAGCAAACAAGAGTTAAGAAAGTTAGCTAGTAAGTCTTGCTTCATATTAAATAAGCAGAAGTGAGTTTAAAATAACAGTATATTCAAGACAAATTTTGTAGCTAAAAAAAAAATGGTAATGGGACATGCTTTTCAGAAACAGAATAATAGACTTATGTATGACATAGCCCATGCATACAAAGTGTAAGAATATTTTACTGAGTTTGAAAATTATATTAGGAATATTATAACTATAAAAAAACTGCTGTAATCAGACAAATGTCATTTTTTATCACCCATAAACTATTGTATAGAAAGCATTTGAGTGGTGATAAAGGCAATGGAATCATTGCCACAAATCAGATCATAAAAAAATAATAAACAATAAAAAATATTAAACTGCATAATTTATATGATAAATCGTAATTTTGTTTACCTGTCAGCAATCATTAAGTTTGAGACTGACAATGACATAGCCACAGAACAGCACATTCCTCTACCAAGTATTTTTATATGAAGTGAGATTATCTAGTCACTTCATGTGCACATTTCCAACCGATTGACATCTCAGTAGAAAGTGAATGAAATTATATATTTAATGTTGCTTTTCGAGTGGCAACTTTAGGATTATTTTTAGCTTTTTGCTCATGAGGTCTTATGTAATCCTATTGAACAATGTCATCTCAAATGTGCAACAGTACCAAAGTATTATGGCAAAAGGAAGTCAATGAGTAATCATATATTCCCTTGGACCAAGGAAAAACACCTTCTCATTCCATGCCCTGCCCATGTTTGATGACATCATGCTGGTCATATTTGGCAAGTCTGATGAGTAATCCTTCTCACTAACTGCTGTTTTATAAGTAGCTGTTGAAGAATCATTGATGACATAATAGGTAATTTAAAGTCATCAAAACATATTATGTAACACGTGAGTTTGTCATTTGATTTTCAAAAATCAATTTGTTAAACAAAAAAATAAAAATCATAAAGACTTTTTGTTTATTAATTAATCTTTAAAACTTGAATAATATGACACTCTCATGTTATCTGGATGAGTAACATCCTTCAAATAACTTACTTCTGGGTAGTGACTGATCTAAACTTCAGAAACAATGGAGAAAGTATTGGTCACCAGCCTTCCCGATTACTGGATGAGCTCTTGAACAATTTTCTATCATTGTTTTACTCATTAACAAAAAAGTAATTAAAATATTTACAAATTAATATCGAGGGTTAGTTATAGATCAGCTGCCTGAAAACAGAATCTTAAGGCTGGTTATGTGTCAGATCATAGATATGCCAGAGCAGTGAGTTACTATTATGCCTTGAGAATTGTAATGTCTATATGGGACACTTTTATATATAAGATTCCGTTAGTTTATTTTTAAAAGAAAAATTAAGAATGTTATTTTTATAAACATTTAACAAATTGTTGTAGGATTTTTTTTTTTAAAAAAAAAAAGATTATTTATAAATAACGTTTATAGTAATCTCTGACAAATATCTAATATTTATAACTTCAAACAATTTTATATTTTAATTTTTCTTTTAAGTTATCTTTAATTTTTTTTATCAAAAACCAAATTGCACAATAATATTTATAAATCTATTTAACAGATTAAATATAATATTTAACATAGTTCATAAAAGATATATAATTTTTCTAGCTTATATTTAATATAACTCTACATGGTAGTCATCAATGTAAACTTGAGTAATAAGAGTAATGTAAGAATGGATTAAATGTATTTTTAAGGATTTTGTTTTGAAATGTGCCATTGTTCACCAAAAAATATATAATAGCTAATTTAATTATCTAATTAAACTGCATTTTGCATGTTTAACAAGAAAAGATTATAAATTTATAAAGCATTCAACGTGCTGAGCATGCTTTCAACGTTTACAGTCAGATACATTGAAAGCATTCTCAACAAATTGAATGCTATATTTAATATATAAACAAATTGAATGCTTTATAAATTTATAATCTTTTCCTGTTAAATGTACAAAACACAGGTTTAATTGGATAATCATGATCTCGGCCTTTTGGCTAAGATCAAAGGGTAGTATCTGTTCTTATCAGCTTAATATCTGATATGCTCCCTAATGGGGCCAGAATATTAAACTGATTTTTGGAATTAGGTGGAGAGTTAGGGTCTTGCTCTGCCACGGGTTGACCTGGTATTGCAGTACTTCCAGAAATGGCCCATTTCTCTTCCCAGAGGGGGGGGGGATTAGAGAATCATGAAAGAAGAAAATAATCATTAGAGGAGCTAATTTAATAACGAGCAGGTTGAATTAGTTTTAAAACCTTATGTTATTATTTAAAATATTCAAATTATTAGCTTGAATAACAAAATAAAAAATATTTGTTAGATGGATATATTTTGAGCAGCCTATTTTAGACCAAAAGCTACTTCTAATTTTTTCAGAATGATTCAGTCTTCCATATATTTATTACAAGTAATAAAAATGTTGTGCATGGTTAAGCATAGTGGTAGATTCTGGAGCGCGAGGTCCATGGACCATGGTACTAGCCATTACTTCTAGTACTCAAATTTCTTATGAATTCCTGAGCAATGAAACATTCACTTATTATTTGTAGTAATAAATATATTATATAATCAAATAATATATTTATTATCAAACAACAAACAAAGCTCAGTATCAAACATACATTTAAAGTGAATCATGAAAATTCATCAAGTTGTTGACAAGAACGTGCTCTGCATAGTATCAACTAATATTGAATGACTTGATATATAATTATTAGTGACTAATCTTGCACATGATTCTAAATGATTATCTATGAGACAGGAACAATATTTTGATTGTAACTATATTTATCATTGAAAATGGATAAATTAAAATATATATATTTTTTAAATTAAGAAACTTTCCTTCATCCATTAGATTTCAAAATAAATTATTAAGATCAAAAATATGCATTTTTAAATTTATGTCATTTTGAAGAATTAGATTTTCCACCATAGATAAAGAAAATGTATTAATTCTCACTCATATTGTTCACATAAATAATGTGGCTATGGAAATGTCTCTAAAATTTAGAGTAAAAAATCATTATTTCTTTATAATATTTGTCTTCGTTTGAATGTATGTATTTTTTGAAAATTTTTCAAAAATATTTTTGACATTTTTCAGTTCATCAATTACCATATCCAATTATTTCAGCCATTGTTTAGTTATATTCATGATGTGCCACTACAATTCTTTTCCTTCCCCTAATAACTGAATCTTAATTATTAGAATCGCCGCCGAGGGCGCCATCAAGGATTTCTCTCTTGGAACCTGGCCACGAAGCTTTACGTAAACCTGGTCTTATTTATTTTCGAACAGCGATTCATCGATTACAAATTTTGTTTATAATCTGACAGGGGTTTTCACTTAAGGACACTAACTAATTATTATAAATAATTAAAGAATTCAAATATACGTTGGATACAAAAAAAAAACTTTCCTTTATTATTATTATTAATAACATTATATTTCTGCCCGATCCAGAGAGAACTGACTTACAATTTCTGATTTTCCAACTGTTAACTTTCTAAGTATTCTTCCCAAATATCTACCATGGATTTACTCACGCCGACACTAACACTGCGGATTCTAGCAGGCGTGTATACAAAGGCGACTTATAGTATATAATCTTTCCTGAAATTTATTTTTAAACCCCACTTTATTTGGTAAATAAATAACTTGCAAAAACTTAAAATGAACGTATAAGTGTCTTTCGTTTTCTTATACTTTCAACACTTCCCTTATTTTCTGCTAACAAGCAAGTAACGCCCTAAGGTTCTCTGTTGCTTGGCAGCGCACTTTTATACCCCCACCCTGTTGTTACCCTCTAGATCGAACAGATATTAAATAATTTAATATACAGTCATACCAATATTTCATAAAAATATTTAACGAAAATTAACATAAATAGTTTACAATATTAAATAAATTTATTTCCCTACCTCTATTGTTGAAACCTTCGTAACAAATATAATAAACGAAAAATAAATCAAAGATAAAGTTCTATTACGCTTTAACTAAAGTTCCCATTAATTGAAAAGTTTATAATTACCCTGATCGATCAGAGCGAAGTGGCCTGACTTTCATAGATTCACATTCCATTTGTCGTGCCTTTGTCCTTGTATATGAGAATTCTGGTGTGTCCATGGGTGTTCCTTTGGTTGTCCGGCTAGCAATATACATTTCTTTCTATTCCTTGACTCTTTCGGTAGCTTCATTCAGATGGAGTGGCAGCCAAGGAGAGGGTTTTTTGTGTTTTTTGTCATTAGTTTAAAAGGCTTAAAATAAAATTTTTATAATAAATTTTTTTTTTGTCACTTTTTTTTTTTATTTATTTCCTTCTGGTCTCTCAAGTCAACTGACTTACTCTAAAAACGATTTTATCTCTCCTTCTCTTATCTTTTTTTTTTCTTTTTAATTAGCGTAACAGCAATTATTAACCAAATACGTTTCGTTTGTGAAAGTTTCAACAATAGAGTCTAATTACTACCAACAATCTAATTTTGTTTTCTTTTCCCCACCCTTTTATCTCTCGAGTTTTCTCCCTTTTAATTAAACACTTTTAACATTTTTGACAATAAATTATACTTTATTTTTTTTTTAAAACAAATTTTTTTTGCTCAAATCTATAGCAAAAATAAAAGTTTAAGATTTTACCCTTCCCATTAAATTCAAATCATTTGTTAATTTTTATTTTACAAACTATTTAACTTCGGAAAATATCCATGACGAAATTATAAATATGTGAGCTTATATATATATATGAGCTGACTTAAAATATTAGCTCATTGCCCCATTTGTCATATAAAAAAAAACAACAAAAAAAAACTTTAATTGCCCCGAGGTGATTTGTCCCATTCTCCCTTACAAGGTTTTAAAGATCTTGCGTTATACGCTCCCTTCTTACCTTTCTTTCCTAGAATCATGAATGCATTAGGACCGCATTTTTGAATGATTTTGTACGGACCTTCAAATAAAGGGAAAAATTTCTTATATTGCTTTTCGCTCATTTTACTCACAGGCTGAGTTTTGACATAAACCCAATCTCCTATCTTAAAACGTACTGGACTATTATTCCCTCTTTTCTTTCTCTGTTCAGCTTTTTTCTTTAATCGCTCTCTGGCGCAACTCCGATCCTTCGCTATGTCTACTGTTTCATTCTCGGCGGGCAAGCGACACTTGAGAAGGGAAGGTTCAAGATGGCCGTAATGTAATCGTTCAGGAGCAAACCCAGTAGACTCGTGGTAAGTGCAATTAATAATTTTCACTATTTGAGGAAGTACTTTCACCCAATGTTTATGATTTTCCTTCAAATGTGCACGAAATAAGTTTCCCAATTCCTTCATAACCCTTTCACACGGGTTAGATTGGGGATTTCTTATAGAAGTTAGGATATGATGTATGTTTTCCTGTTGTATCCAACTTTTCCATTCCTTCGATATAAATGGCGTCCCATGGTCACTCAAAATTGCATGCGACCTTCCCACCTGAACGAATTGTTTCTTCTTTAAAACAGCAATAGAATTTTTTGTATCAGCTTTGTGCAATGGGTAAGCCCGTACCAGCTTCGAAAACACGTCGAACGTCACCAAGATATATTTATATCGACGAAACGAAGGTAATGGGCCATAAAAATCGATGGCCAACAATTCATTTGGGTTTTGGGCTATAATAGGAGTCAATATTCCCACATAATTTTTATTCGCCGGTTTATTTTGTCTGCATACGACACATCTGAAGTGTATTACTAATCGACCTATACATATTTGGCCAATAATACCACCTCTGCAAAATTTTATTCACTTTAAGTGCGCCATAGTGTCCATATGTCCTATGTACATAATTTATTAAGCGCATTCTTAAGCTCTTGGGTATGACTATTCTCCAGTAATCGGTTCCTTCTTTGACCTGAAACATCAATGTTCCGTTTATCATTTTATACCGATTTATTTTATTACTATTTTTTTTTGCGTAGGTTTGCTTGCGTAGGTCGGTATCATTGTAACACTGTATTATCTTTTTGCATGTGGGATCGGATGACTGAAAATTTTTTATCCTCTTCATGTCCCTTTCCATCGACTTATCCGCATCTATTATAAGTGGAGTTAAACGTGCTCCCTCTAATGTTAAGTTTTGGCCTGTGTCCGGTACCGGATTCCGACTCAATATGTCCGGCACGATATTTTCCTTCCCTGAGCAATGAACCACTCGGTAATTAAATCTTTGTAAATATAATGCCCACCTTATAAGCCTATCATTTGTTAAGTAGCATTTATTTATAAACTCTAGACTCTTGTGATCCGTAATAATAATAATCTCGGATCCTAATAGTAAATGT
>JAQFVV010008017.1:0-45329 GCA_028023455.1 Epiperipatus broadwayi
GTAAATACGAACTCAACGGAACAACTAGCGGAATTACTAAATAGTATCGACATCAACCAGCAAGGCAGACCAGTAGATAAAACAGATATGACCGATAATGGTAGGGTCATACAGGAAAAAGAAGATACAGATTTATATAACGAAATATCGAATCTAGTTTGTTCATGGGAGGATAGAGTGCCAGAATACGTACCGCAAAAGTGCCCCACGATAAGAATAACATTAGAAGGAGTAGAAGCATTAGCGTTAGTGGACTCAGGTAGTCAAATTTCAGTAATTTCAGAAAATCTGTATAAGAAAATAGTCATTAGTAACCCTAGAATAGAAACGCTTCCATTACGGGCTGCCCAGGTAACATTAGCAAACAACCGAAAGGCCAAGCTCGAATCTCGCCAGATATGGATACAAATAGAATACCAGGGAATGATGACATGCCATGCATTTCTGATTATGAGCAACTTGATTCACGAGGCAGTATTGGGCTCAGACTTCTTGCACATGAACAAATGTAATATAAATTACGAAGAGGAATGGGTGATATGCAATGGTCACCAAATACCATTCTCGCAGTCATCAGTGTCTGGTATGACAGGACTGTGTTGCATGAACCAGTCTACCATAGAGATTCTGGAAGAAAAGGTCAGTATGGCTGGAATAGCTTCATCAAATGAGAAGAAAAAACTCAAATCTCTACTGCAAGATTACGACACGATATTCTCTGATACCCCAGGGATAATTAAGGGGTATACGCAAAGGATAAGACTAAAGCCGGGAGAACCATTCCAGGCACGTTCATACCCCATACCTCACAAATTTAAGGAAGAAGTCGAGCGTCAATTGGAGCAGATGATGGAGTGGGGTGTGATTGATAAATGCTCCTCACCATACTGCAACCCTCTAGTAGCTGTAAAAAAGAAAACGGATCTATCAGAATATGTCTTGATGCTCGCCAGTTGAACCGTGCAACAATACCTGACTGCACCATTCCGCCACCTATACAAGAACTGCTAATGAAGTTTAAAGGAAAAAGTATCTTCTCGACGTTCGATCTTACTGCCAGCTATTGGCAGATCGAGTTACATCCAGCGGACCGTCAATACACTGCATTCAGATATGGGGGATACTCGTACCAATTTAACCGAATGCCTTTTGGGTTAATTAACAGTGGAGCAGGACTGCTACGGTGTTTAGATCAAGTGCTAAGACCTGAAGTCAAGAAAAGTATAATTACTTATGTTGATGATGTTGTGGTGGCATCATCATCTATGGAAGAACATTTTCAACAACTGCAGACATTTTTCAAAGAATGCCACGATAAGGGCATAAAGATAAACTTAAAAAAAAGCACACTGGTATCCAATGAAATCGAATTCCTTGGCCATTTGGTAGGAGAATCTGGAATCAAACCACATCCAGACAAAATCAAGGCCATCACTGAGTTTCCTAGACCCCGAACAAAGAAAAATGTACGTTCTTTTTTGGGTCTATGCAATTTCTACAATAGATTCTGTGAGAAATTTGCGGATCAAATGGAGCCATTGCTGCAACTCATTAGGAAAGACATACGTTGGAGTTGGATGCAAGAACAAGAGGAAGCATTTGAAAGAGTAAAGAGAAATTTTGTAAAACAAGTTGTGTTGGCATATCCGGACTTTGATAGACCATTTTTACTCCAAACCGATAGTAGTGGATATGGATTGGGGGTCACTTTTTCTCAGATCCAGCATGATGGACAACTGGGAGTACTATATTTCATAAGCCGGCTGCTGAAAGGACCGGAGATAAACTACACTGTTACAGAAAAAGAGGCCCTGGCCATTGTATGGGCATTTCAGAAGTTTCGTCCCATCCTGTTGGGTTCTGAGGTAGTGGTGATTACAGACCACAAAAGTTTGGAATTCCTCAACCATAGCTACCTTAATAATAGCCGTTTGGTACGTTGGAGCCTGTTCCTCCAAGAATTTAACTACTCAGTTAGGTACTGTAAGGGGGCTGAGAATATAGTAGCTGACGGTACTCAGCAGCCCAATCCAACAGCAACATGGAAATCTAGATAACATATATATAGCTAATATTGTGTCCTGCAGTGGTGAAAGCATCGAGAAACATCTATCTCAACTGACTGAAAAACAACATGAAGACAAAAAGCTATGTCAAATTATGACTCAATGCCAGAAATCACCAGGAAAAACAAATACACAGAGATATAAAATTGACAAAGGCATGTTATATTATCGAATTCAAGAAGGGAGCGAGGATTGGAGAGTGATGGTACCACCCCAAATGAGGAACTCTCTCATCACAGACATCCACAAATTGTATGGACATTACGGTACTTACAAAACAAAATACTGCCTTCAACGGTGGTTTTACTGGCCAGGGATGCACAGAGATATAATTGCCACATTAAACAAATGTGAAGTATGTCAACGGGCAAAGCCACAGAATAAATCATACACTAGTCACATGAAATCAATCATCCCAAAGAACCCTAATGAAATCATGGCCATTGACTTTTATGGTCCTCTGCCCCCTTTTAATAGAAAGAAATACTTATTGGTGGTATATGACCTATTTTCAAAGTGGGTTGCAGCATATCCTTTGTCCAGGACCACGACAAAAGAAACTATTAGGGTATTAGATTCTCTGCATTTCCCGCAGGTCGGAAAGCCAAAATCAATTTTATCTGATCATGGAACCCCATTTGTATCAGAGGAATGGAATAAATGGATGGCAAGGCGAGAAATTAAACACACCCTTACATCCATCAGGAACCCTCAAAGCAATCCATGCGAACGGGTTATGAGGGAGTTGGGAAGACTGTTCCGCACATACCTGCCCACAAATCATAGGGGATGGGTCAAACAATTGCCACTGATACTCAATTTTATTAATTGGTCAGCAAATGAATCTACAGGACTCCCACCAATACAGCTGCATTTTGGAAAACCTGTTCCAAAACTATTCGACACTGAATTCTCAGGGAACATAGAAAAACCCATTGACATGGAGAAGGACAAGGGAAGAGCATGGGCCCAGATGTGGAAAATGAGCCACCGAAGACAAAAAAGAAAATGCCCATCACAGCATCAGTTTAAGGTCGGGGATAAAGTGATGGTTCGTACACCCCATGTCAGCGTCCCAGAAAAATCTCAATTTAAAAAATTTTTCAACTTATACGAAGGTCCATTTGAAATTGTAGAATGCTGTGGTGACAGCGCATTCTGGGTAAAGACTGAGCAGGGAATCAAGGGCTCATATAATGCCCGTGCACTGAAACCTGTTGGGTAGACAATCATTGGACATTACGATTAATAGATGTGTATGTATATATTCTTTAAGATTTCGATTTTCGTTTTCTAATGACACAACTGTATATATATAGTTAAGTATAAACCAATATTTTTTTTTTGTTACATATATAATAAACTAGTATATTCATTAGTATTAGATCTAAATTAGTATATCCCTTAAGATTTTTATTTTCATTATTAATAACACAATCGTATATAGTCAAACTAATATTTCTTTTTAAATTGTAATGAACCAGTATATTCATCAATAATATTAAATATAAGTGAAAGTAATTTAATATAGACTTTAAATGGTTAACCCATTTAGAAGTCTCATTAAGGGAGGGGGTATTGTGACAGTCAGTTTTAAATGAATTCCACAAAGTTGACTGCAAGCATTAGTTGCAGTCCAAACAAATGTACGTATTATAATAAAAGGAGTGGTCTGTGCAGATATATTTTCTCTGTTGCTTACACACACACTATATTTAAAATAAATAGGATGAATGGTGATAATACGCTTATAAATAAACAAATGTGGACACCACATATAAATATGTATTTTTCTGTTAATAAATGATATGTTTTTTTATTTATGATATAAATAAATATGGCAGAGGGTTAAAGAAATTCTTATGGGAAACTGAAATGTATTTGCAAATAACCCAACAGTAAACATATTTTATTTTGATTTTATTTTATTTTAGATTCTCAAATGTTGTATTTTTTTTTCTGTTGCTTGTTGAATATTCTTTTTGGAAAACTCAAAAACAATTTTTATGTGACAACAAGTATACAGTTTTATAATTTTTTTTACAACTTAATGTTCATGACCGCAGGCAAGCCAATGACCTCTTTCTTTTATCGTATAATGTTTTTGGAAAACAAGTGTAGAAATTGTATCAGTGGTTATTCGGCTTGACACCTATTCAAAAGTATTTAATTAAATAAATGTAATTTTACTTTATTGTTTAAAGAAATCAAGGGATTGGAATTTAAATGGTCTGTGAAATTCTGAAATTAATTAAAAGATAGCTAAAATTAAATCCATTGTTTGGACTTGTTTAATTAAAAACAGAAATGTAAAAGCAATAACTTGTGGAGGGGATGAGAGAATACACCCTGTAATGGGGGGGGGGATATATAAAGGCTGGTCAGGTGAAATTTAATTAGTTAGCTGGGTTACATTGGTTGATACTCGCACGGGCACTCTTACCCGTTCGCTTTGAGTTAGCTGGATTATATTCGTTGATACTCACACGGGCACTCTTACCCGTTAGCAGTATAGTTTCCGGAGTATACTGACAGAAAAGAAAAAAAGAATTATGAGTGTAAAAACTATTTATTTGGAATGCTGAACAAGAGGAAGAAGTGTGATTTATTGCTAGATAACTGAAAAGCTAATTTTAAAAGAAAATGGAATCAAGATTTATTCGCGATACCTCAATGGACATGGAGTAGAAAACCAAGTTCGGTACATTCGCACAGCTCGGAGTCCTACATAGCCATCCAGTGATGTGACTTTCCATTTCTGAAAGTGTAGCTGCTATGGACAATTTGCCAACCTCCATATAGGCCCTGTGAAGTAATCACCTGCACAGCAGATATATATCGCCCTCAAAATCATAGCCCGGAGAAGAACGAAGACTTCGGGAAGTATTATTTATGTTTTTATATATTTTTTTTTATTTTTTATGTCTCATTATGAGTAATTCGTCATTTGACTTATATTGCTATTATTAAATGAGCCAATGAATTGCGTAATTCAATCATAGATATTTTGTTTGTAATTTTAACGTAAAGCCACACGTAATTCATTGGAGTATCTAAATAAGTTATAAAAGAATCGATAAAGTAAATATGAAATATTTCAAAATTGTTAAATAGAAATAATTGGGTGGTTTGGCATTGGATGTATGTGTTTCGCTTTGAAATAATAGAAAATTTATTCCATCCGCTAAGTGCAGGATTGTTTTTATAAGGGATAAATGTATGTAAGACAGTTCCAAATAATTATTATTGTCCGCTACGGGCAGGACTCATATTCTGGAACTTTTAAGATTAAAATTGTAGTTTAGCACGAGTTTATTCCCCGAGTAAATTTATTTCATCCGCTGAGTGCAGGATTGTTTTCATAAGGAATAAAAGTGTGTACGAAATTGTTCCAAATCATTATTATTGTCCGCCAAGTGCAGGACTCAGATTTTGGAACACTTAAGATTCTACTATCATTAACTCGTGGCTAACTCATTTTTTTTGTATTATTATGAAACACGTACATACCATGGCCAATACACATTGCTTTATAAGAAATTTTGTTTTGAGTTTAAAGTGTAAGCAGGGGAGAATTTCAGACCATTCCTTTCCCATTCATGAAACTTTAAAATTTATTATACACTTGAATTTTAATTACTATCGTTTATGTGTGTGTTTATTATTTTGTAAATATTTTTATAATCATAGAGGGCTTAATAAATTTAATATCTAATTTTAAAGTACGGAGTTGTGCTGTGTATTTGATAATGATATTAGTGTTTGACCTTTTCTGTTAACGAAGCAACAAACCACCATCCCGAGATCATGAGTTGATTGAGCTAGTCAGGGATTAAACTTACCGGGATCGGGAATCATTCGTTAGGCATTCACTTTCTATTGATTTTTTATAAGAGATTATAGCTCTTTACTTATTACATGATCATATCCCTTAGGCAGGGGAGCAATCTCTTTCTTAAGGTGGCACGTAAAGGTTGCAGTAAACGAACCTTTCAAAGGTATGATTATAGTAATGTATATTTTGGATGCCTTCGAATATTTCTTAATTGCTGCTCGATCTCAGAAAACGCATGACTTGCTCAATGCGGTTAGAGAGAGGCAGCGACCGTTACAATATATATATATTTTGTAATCTTCCTCCTAATCTAGCTGGCCAGCGTACACGTTTGGGAACCATAGCTTCCTCTGTAACCCTCTATCAACAACTAATTAATCAATCTAGCCTCATGTTTTAGGCCGACATATCCTCTTCTGTAACCTTCTATAGTTAACAATTAATCTAATCTAGCCTATTGTTTTAGGGTGATTGAATCCTCCTATGTAACCTTCCTAGCTACAACTAACTTAATCAATCTAGAATATACGCCTACAAATAAATGATGAACTAAAGAGAGAATTTTTTTATTGATTAAGCTCACATGAAACTATAAACTTAAAGAAGATCACAAGGTGATTAATGAAGATAATCATTTCTGGTCAAACTAGCTTTAAAATCCACAAACAAACAAAATAAATTTAATATTCGGCAAACCAATAAATAAATAATAATTAGATTGATGGAATGAATATGATATTAAAATTATAAATTAAGCAATAAATACATTAGGGTGTAGATGAATAAATGGATGATGAAAACAAGTAATAATTAAATAATAAAATGAAATGAGTCTGAGAATGAAGAGAAAAGAATGAAGATGTATCAGAATAATGAACGATTAAGATGATGGTAGAATAAGAGTTAATGGATGATTAAGATGATAATGGAATAAGAGCTAGTGAATGGTGAGTTAATTAGGATAATGAATTAGGATGAAAGAAGAGTAAAGAAATAAAGATTGAAATGACAGATGAGAAGAATGATGATGGTGTCCAGAACTCTAACTAGATATTGAATTAAATGATAATAAGATAACTAAATACAATAGGGATTCCAAGCTTAACAAAACCAGAATATTCACCATAAAATCAAAACAAGCTATACATTTAAGACAAAAGAAGCAATTTACACTTTAAAGTTTGGTTGACTTTTCATAAAACAGTGAATGTAACACAACTCAAATCCAACTACAATAAATAACTAGATATAAAATTTACCATAAATTCAAATCCTATATTGCAAATTACTATAACTTATTCTTCTCAGGGTTCACATAACTTAAAGGTTGTTATACAAGATATACTTGGGTCAGTGAGAGGGATTTTGCCACTACCCAAATATAATGCACAAAACAGCTCTTAATACCAAATCGAATTAACAAACAATATTTATTAATTTTAAAGAAACTTTATAAACTCCATAACTATTATATACTTGGAGCTTCAAGAAATATGAATAACTTTTCAATAGCTAAACACGATAACTTACCAAATTCTTTTCTCAATTAATTATAAACAATACGATCAAGATCAGTGAATGATAGATCTGTGGGTTCAAATAAACTGATTAAACCAATATTAAGTGTCCATCTTTTAGTATGCCACTTAAAATAATAAGCACTCTCGGTTACTAATATTTGATTATTAAGTAATGATGCCTTAAATGTACTCATAAATCACAGAGCTTACCAAAATTATTATGGTATACCATATTGATCGATCATGATTTCAATATAATCAGATGACATGTCGATAGCAATAATAATAATAATAATAATAATGTGTGTGTGGTGATTAGCAATAAGACTACTGACAACTAAATAAATTTTTAACCCTTCAAGATTTATTTACATTATTTACAACTTTATTCCAGACACATTGCATGAAATAAGATGAAATCATTAAATAAAATCAGGGATTGAGAATAATTGGTATCCCATTGACTATACACATAGTAAGTAAGACAAATTAATACAGTGATATTCATAGTATCACTATTATTGGATATGTTTCTATTATTATTCTATTTCATAGAATAATATAGTTAAACTTTCTTTAAGCTAATGTAGCATTTAAATTATAAAACAAAATATATTTAGGTCTTTGGGATATATTCAACTTTTTTAAACTAAAACTCTATGTTATAATTTAGTGTATTAAACTGTAGCTATCTTATTTATTAGAATATGATATGGGCAATTATCATATTCAGCACAATTAATAATTTATTATCATTTACTATAAAAAAAAATTCATTGTATTGATGTGGGGACAGACATCATAAGTCAAATGCACACATGGCACTCACAACATTGCCTATGTCCACAACCTAATTATTTAATAGTTAACTGATCTTACCAATCCATCGGCGAATGACTACTTGATGAATATAAATCCACATTGTCCATGTGCACCCCTTGCTCTTTCATATAGAAGTTCTACAATCACTAGTAAGCTTTGGGTTGTCCTGTTTATAAACTGATGAAGATCCTACAACATCATAAGACACTATTTCAATTAGACAAACACTATAGATAGACCAGTGTCCCTTAATCTAATTTTATCTTATCCTTGCTATTGATTTAGAAATACTAAACTTTACCATACATGGTGGAAAACTAACTATATAACCTCATGAGGGACCAAACAATAAAGGGAGGCTCTGATAGTTGTACAGTAATATGGCCAATTCTAATACCTTCATAGGTATAAAAGTGTGGGCATTGCCTCTTCACAGGAAAATAGAATTCAGACCATGGAAATCATCCTCTCTTGGGATTAACTATGCTAACTAAGCACTAACTATTAATCAGCCTTGACAATATCAACCTCTCATTTAATCAGCAATGGGATCTCCATCAGCCCATGCACAATATTAATATTAATATTCTATTTGATGCCATTATATGTGGCACATACTTATCAGCTGAGAGCTGTCACAAATCCTTATCAATACAATAGCAAGGTCCATTTTACAATGCAGAAACTATTAATGTATTAATAAACAAACCATCAAAATACATGTCGAATGATCATTAATTATTTTAAATAATAACTATACTTTTGTTATAGCAAGCCATACACATGTAAACAATGAAGATCAGCCTACCTTTTATATTTAAAGTGGACATGTTCATTCATAGGCAAAATTAAGAAATGAAAATAGCTTATATTAATTATTTTATATAATAAAACAATTGGGTCATTATGTGTATAACTTTGACAAAATTTAGTCTGTTTATTCCCCTTCAATAAAATATTAAAATCTGTTTTAGCAGTGCGAGAGATAAATATTTCTCTCTCCGTCTAGATAAATGATATTTAATATTATTTCTCTCTCTCCGTCTAGATAAATGATATTTAATATTATATTTTCCCTTAACTGGAAAATAGCAAAAATATGTGTAATAAATGTATATATCTTTATACATCTCTACATCCTTTACTAAATATATTTTATACTACAATAAATATATTAAAAAAAAAAATCCCTGACATGACGTAAATATATTATAACACTAAATAAACATAGCAATAACAAGAAAACATAAATAAACAAACATTTTTTTCCATTAGATTTTATCCTATTAGTCAAAGTTTGTTCCATCCTTCTGAGCAAAAATGATAAGAAAAACGATATTATGAGCAGATATTCCTAAAGAATGCATACATATATTTGATTATTATTATGTTCAATGCTAGCATAATGAGACAATATTCAAACGCTTTTCCGAGTGTAAGACGATTAAAATAGGTTTATCCATACTTTCTGTAGATAATTTTCTTTAAAATGAATTTATAGATTCATTACAATTAACAAGCTTAACTTTTTAAAATTATTTATTGATTTATTTATCGATGTCAGCATAGAGAGATAATATTTAAACGCTTCCAAGTGTAGTGCAATTAAAAAAAATAGGTTTGTCCATACTTTCTATAGATAATTTTCCTTAAATAAATTTATAGTTTCATTACAATTAACAAGCTCAAATTTTTAAAATCATTTATTGATTTTGTTTACTTTGTTTTTCCGTCCGCGGTAATCTGTAATAACTTTAAATGATCTGGGCAATTTTAAAACATTTTAAAAAAATTATTAATTTGCACGTTGCACAATCAAGATAGAAAAAAGATAAACATTTATTTATTCACTTCTATCAGCAAATCAATATGTGTTTAATGACATTAAGAAGAACTTATTCAATTATAAATACGATATCCTTGGCATTTTCAATTAATGTGTAACTTCTCCATTTTCAATAGCTAAGAAAATTGGTGCTAAAACACCATTGGCAAATGAGTTTTCTTTAATGAAAATAAATAAATTCATGCATTTTTCTTTTAAAATTGATTACTTTTTATGATTGAAAAATGACTTTTTAATTTGTTTACTATATCTCCTGAAACGTTTCTTCAAAATTATTTCGAATTATTTTTATTGAGATGATAATTTATAAACAAATGTATTTTACTGCTTTGTGCTTAAGAGCGTGCGAAAACCAAAACATTTTAGTCTTTGTCTTTTAAGTCTAAATAATTTCTGTGTTATTTTCAAATCTGAAAATTGACTAGTACAAACTAAACAAAAGTAGTTGCTTACATTTTCTGGAATTGTTCTTCGTTTGAAATAGTATATGTTGAGGCAGATAATTATCCAGATAGCGGTCTTTCCAGCTTTTCCAGTAGGCACATTAAGAATCATAATATCGATGAAAAACAGTGTTGAAATAATACAAGGTTATAAAGTTTCTACTCCATTGTTTTTAATTCCACATAATCCTGAAATTTTGTTCAAATTAATTCCCAAAGTTATTACTTTTCAGCTTTTTTTTTTTAACTTTATTTTTTTTTTAAGTGTAGAATTGATGACTTCTTATTTCGATTTTCTTCTCTTAATAGTCCTCCCCCCCTACAAATTGTGATATATTTTTACCTTGTATTACATTGCATGATTGGTCCTAAATGAACCAATGACTGTAAAATGTGAATAAATTAATATCTCTCCATCTAGTGAAAAGATTAGACTATTACATTTCAATTTAAATTAAAATACAATATATTGGAAGATTGTTCACAAAATTTAGAAGAATTATAAGTTTTCTTTTCTTTTAATTACTATTTAATAATAATAATAAAGTGTTAAATATTTTCATACTTCCAAATTGGTTTAATACTATTAAAATATTATTTGAAATAGCTGCCACTGGAACTTGTGATAAAATGTTTATGAGATTCATATCCACTCTATCAGATTTTCCAGTGCATCACAAACAGTCCAGATCATTATCACTTTCAGGATATTTCTTGGTGAGCTTTTGCTTAGTTGGAAAATTATAATCCAACAAGCATTTCAATCTATAACTGATTTTTACACACTGATTTTCAATATATTAAGTTATCACTATTTAAAATTTTACATACTGGATCACTGAATAAAGCTTACTGTGATAGAGCCAAAACATATGATTACAATATATATATATATGTGTGTGTGTGTGTGTCATATTATTACTATTTGCGGGATATTCCATGTAGTGAAAAAGCTAAATGCTGACGTTTCAGTACAATATCAAGTACCTTCCTCAGAGCGTTCTCTTTCTCAAATCATAAGAATGTGCGTGAGATTTAAAATCATTTTTATTGTTTTCTTTCTCCTCATATTTAAATATTCCGCAAATAGTAATAATAATATGACATCTTTTATCCATGAAAATATTAGAATTAACATATATATATAATGAGCATGCCAATAGCTCTTAACAAGCTTTTTAGAATAGCCCTATCCTCAGACCAGTTTTTATCTTCTGGCTTTCCTCAGTGAGGCACTAGGATATCCAAGCATTAGATTTAAAATATGGTCTGAAGTTAGGGATATTCTGAAATGTTTGTTAATAGCTATTGGCATGCTCATTAGATAACATTTGTAATATAAGCTTAATAAATTAGGTCATATGACTTGATTTCTTTGCAATTATATATATATATGTGTGGGGGTATATATCACATCACCACACAAATCAATAGTATATTAGCAATTTATTTTTAAGGCAATACTCAAATTAAATACTAAAAAATCTATTGTTGACTTGACAACAGATATCGACTGTGGTGATCTGATTTATATATGATAACAGTTAGTTGTTCGCACTTATGGCTTAAAATGTATTATAGATAGGTAGATTTGATGGATGAATGAATAGATAGATAATCTTTTTTTTTTTTTTCAGTAACCTAGTTTTAAATGTAGCTCTAAGTAATTTAAGCTACAAAATTCCAATGGTGTGTTCATTTCAAATTGACGACACTGCAACTGTCTTGATAAATAAAACTGAACTCGTTTGGGGAGGTATTCATATTGGTTATTCTGTGTAAGTATTTTTTGTTAATTTGTAAATATGGATGTATTGAGGATAAACATTGGTAAGGGCATTTATAATCAACAATTTCCTCAGTTACTATTTGATTTGATTATGTTAGCTCGTCTAATATGCAGTTTCTTTAGAGAATTTCAGTAATATATGCCATGCGAAAATGGATTGAATTTGGAGAGACTTTCATCCTACAGTTGATTGACCAATAATGGTTGAAAATGATGATAATTATGATGATGATGACATGAGTAAAGACTAATATTGGCAAACTAATTTTTTTTAAGAAAAATTCCATTAATAATAATGAATATAATTATGCTGAAATTGGTATTCAAACTGAAATTCCTTTAAAAAAAAAATTGAACTTTCTTTTATTGAGAAGTCACGACTTAAGAAAACTGCTAAAATATATCTATAAAACACCATTAAGGTAGTTAGTAATAACAATGATAACATTAATTTTAATGAATATCAAAGTACTACTCTATTAGACAATTGCTATTTAAATAAAATAAAAAGTCTAAATCTTTCAGAAAGTAGTGATAAATAAAATAATAATCATTATCTTTCCATTTCTACTGAACTTGAGGAAGTAAAAGTCTGTTCCTTATTATGTAACTATTTCTGCAAATAAATCAGATTTTGAAAACAAAGAATGTTAAGTCTTACAATAATGTTAACCTATATTTATAGACCTAATAACAATGAAATTAAAATTTACATTTAGAAAAATAATGTCTAAAGTTGCTGTTAATAAAACTGATTATTTTTTTTCCTGAAATAATTTTGAATTGGAAAAGAAAATCACCTAAAGTGCAATAAGAAGTCCTTTTGTTGCACTACAATGCCTGCAACATTTGTCCTAATATCCAATTATTTATCCCGTTTTTGCTCAAATTAAAAAAAAAATTTATAAAAGAATTTTTTACAACAAGAAATTTGTTCACTGGTTAGAGGAATTAATTAAATTTAATGGTGCTGTTGATTTTATTTCATTATTCCCTCCAAAACAAATGTTGGTAGTATTTAATGTATATGGTTATTATGAAGCAAAGTACAGAATATTAAACTTAAGTGGAAAGAAATTATATCATGAATGACTAAATGTGTTTATTAGTCAATGAATTACATAATTCTTCTATGTGAATGTGTTTCCTTATATTCTGAAATGTTTTATTTGTACAATTTTGTAATTAGAAAGTTCACTGATTTACACTGACTCTCATTTAATTAATGCCAATAGTTTTGATGTTAAAATAAGTTGAGCAAAACCATAATCCCACTAGATACGCTTCCATGCACATTACCTTAATCCCACTAGATACGCTTCCATGCACATTACCTGGGTATACGACTACCAAATGTTCTGCTGATAAATGTTTGATATAAAGCTGTTTTAATAAATTAGGTCACAATTATTTAAAACTAAACTCTCTTATAAGTGTGATATAACTGAGTGTAGAACAACCACTGAAAATCATATCGAAAATCTTAATTCTTGAATCTAATAAATTTCAATATTAATAATATACTTGCTGAAAGTGAGAAATTTTTATCTGCTTTCTATGAGAATGACATGTCTAGGGATATTTTTTTTGAACCTCCAGAATTCCTTCATCTTTCTATGAAATTTACGTTTCTACAAACAAGTTTATTCAAAGCTAAAATTAATTTTGTTTTAACAATAATTAATAAATTAAAGGCACTATTAACACCACTCCCTACATGGAGAAAACATTAATCATGCATTTTTCCTGCTTAACATCCATGTCAAAGACAACCATCATATTCATGCAAATATAAAAACAGAAATGTAAATTTATAGATTTAAATTTGCTTGTTTAGAATGCACTCAATTGAATTCTTAACATTTTCTCTTATATACTGAACCGGGTCTGCAAGGATAGAAGGTTATTTTTGTAGGTTTAACTGGGTTTAAATCTCTTTTATAATAATTTTTAAAAAAAACACGGGATGGGCTAGCCCTTCAAGCAGAGGGACTGTTGTTAGCATGGCCATCAATGAAACCCACGGTCAAATCAAGCTATGCGAAGCATAACTCAATCACATTTCCAGACCGTGGCCCACCTTGACTACGAGATTCAAGCCCCTGCCATCCAAAGCATTTTATTTATTTTGAGGCACAACGCAGGTACCAGCTAACCATAAGTTATATAGTCAGCATGCTTCGGGCAACAGGCACATAATCCAGCACTTGAAATATCCCATGACTAACTCATACTCTTAACCTGGTTCCAGTACATTTAACTTAACACACAAAAATATTTACACGCTAATTTATTGATGCAGTGACAAGACAGAGAAAATAAACCAAATTACAAGTAAGCACACTTTATTATTTATTTACACACAAATATATATTTAACATAATTTAATATATTAAATTTCACATAATAGAATATAATGATTACTTTAGCTATAGTTACAATAGTCTTTTATTAAAGTTCATTTCATTTAAAATCAAGTGTCTATTTAGTTATTTAAAAGTATTTTTACCTAGGTTTTTATTTTTGTGTGTTTTCCATTGGGTTTGTTTTCCATTAGTGTTTTTTTGATTCCAACCCATTAGTTTTTGTTTCTCCATCGATGGTTTCCAGAGCTTGTCTTCTGTTCTTTGGATCAACAATGAGAGAGAGATTATCAGCAGCATCGATTCACTATCTAGGCATTTGTTTCGGGTTTTGGTTCAGGTGAATACAATTGACTTGACAGAGGACTGGAGTTTTAGCAATGCATGTTGCTATTTTGACAGAGTCTGCATTAAAGTAGTTTGCAACAGTAATAGCTGGTCTGCTACTGCACTTAGTTTTCTAAACTCTGACTCTGCATTTTGAATTCTGTCCGTACTAATGGCAATCTGACTGTATAACAATAACACGAACCCGACTGAATAACAATAGCCAGATGCAGTTTTTATACATTTTCTCTTCCATTGTCTTCCATAGTGTTTAACATTTATCTATTTTTTAATTAAGAACATATCTTATATTCGTTTTTTTAATTATTTTTACATTTCTTTAATTAGTTGATTTTTAGATTCCAGGTTAATTAATCTTTTGCATAGATTAATCTCTTTTTTATGGGTTAGTTTACATGTTTTTCTTTTAATTAAAACAATCGGCCATTTTTTAAATTAATTACATTTTCAAAAGTTTTACTAACATTTATTTTTACAGACTAATGTTTAATCTGATTTCACATTGGATTATTTTATACATTATAAACATTTTCTTTACAAAGAGAGAGAGAAAGAGAGAAAAAAGTTTTTAAAATTTTTTTTTTAATTCTATTTTAGATTTCTCCCCCATTCTCTTTCTAACAAATAGTTTTATTATATTTTGAAAGGAAAATGTAAACAATCTTTTTATTTTATTTTTAAAACTACGTTTTAAAACCACTCCTTAATTAATTATTACTTTTGGACTATTCTTTCACGTAAATTTGATCATAATTTTTTTTTAAATTATGAAACATGGAAGGCATATTTCAGCTAGCTTTACAATACTGAGTCTGCATTACTAATGAACTACATCTCTTTAACTTTACATCTTCTTTTATTATGTTTGGTGCAAATCATCTGTACTTTTCTATGGTTAAAAAACATGGCCAAAGATTATACTCTAAAGAAGTACTGATGATTTACCCTGAACGTATTGATAGGAAATATGAAATTAAAGAGGTGTGGTCTATTAATAAAGTAGATTCAATAACGAACAGAGCAATTAAGTTTCTTCACTTGAGTGTGTTTTGGAACACACATTTAAATGTATTCTGCAGATTTTATTGATAAAATATAGGATGTGTCTTAATGCTGAACTAGAGACAAAAGTTATTAAGGGAGACATTATTTGTAGTTAATATTTGCAATCCTCAAAAATACTCCAAGGAATTTATTTTAATCTTTTTAGAATTTGTTATTAATTCCTATTTTTTCGATTTCATCAAATAGCTTTTGCAATAGTTTTTGAAGCGCAATTACATTATTTTCAAAATCTGTGATATTACACAAAAAATCTTAATGTATAAATAATTTTCAATTATTATTCTAGTTTCTGATTATTTGGTGCATGTGAAGCATCCTTTTTTTTTTTTTGATCATACTTCAGGAAAATTGTCATTTTTTGTTCAGATAAATTTTTTGAAATGTTGAAAAGTAAAGGATGATGATCAAAGATAACAGTTAGAAAGTTTGTGTGAAAGACAGAATATATTTGTAAGATTAAATAATTATCTTTAAAAAAATGGGTATTGGCGAAAGAATATGATATGTATGTGTATGTTTAAATGCACATACATATATATAATTTTAAAAACTTATAGAGAGAAAAGTAATAAGTTAAAAATATTACAGAACTTGAAAAGATTTATTCTTTTAAAGTAGAAATTAAAAATTATAGTTTTTAGATTAGAAAATAATTAATTTCTAAAATGAATAATATAAATCATTATTCAAATGAAACAAATTAAGTAAATCAACATAGATTCCCTTTTAAGATAATGAAAATCTACAAATAACTGATTAATTATAAAGGCAGAAAGATAATAAAATTTCGATGGAACATGGAAAGGAAGAATCACCTGATCCTATCGGCAGAGGACTAACCAATCATTTGCAGGGATTCAGAAACAATGAACTGCATTTAATATTAATCAGAAGAAAAAGGAGACACTTAATCCTTGGAGTTTGATCTGTGTAGATTGATATTAGTGGAGCAGGATATCTTCCCTTGCACAATGACTTCAACTATGGAGAGCTGTCCCCCGAATGTGAGAATAAACAGCATAGGGTTTTTAAAGGTCGTATTGATCTTAATTATTATTTGTATATGCCTTCGGGCCTTATAATGTAAATAATTGTATATATATTATTAGTTAAATGCATTAAGGGATCGTATATTAAAATATATCTTAATATTAACCATTAGTCATTATTGGCATTCATGGAAGTAAATTCTATCATAGGCTACACTTAGCAATTGGCGCAGTCACAGTCTTAAATTGGACCATTAATTAAAAAAATGGTTAAATTTAGGTAAAAGTCTAAGCAATGCAAGTAGCAATCGGGGAATTTCATGTCAGTGAGGCAAGTAGTTGGCCTCTGTACATTCAACGTGTGGAGAAATACTTCATCAATAGAAGTTAAAGATGAGAAGTATAAGATTGCTTCATTATTGTGCTTTGCAGGTAAAGGAGTTATTGAGATAGCCAACAGGCTCACTGAACCACTAACTCCAGAAGAATGTACATACGATCACGTTAAAGAGCGTTTGGCAAATCATTTTAAACCCAACCCTCGAGGCATGTAGCTGCGAGCCAGGAACCAAGGTTGGGAGGAAAGTATAAAAGATTATGACAGTGGTCTATGCAATTTACCAAAGAATTGCATCTACAGATCTTTCCTAGATGAGCTGCAATGATAATTTATGGCAACAATTATTGGCTGTAAGCAATTTAGATTACACTGAAGCAATAAAATGTAGAATAGCTTATAAACTCATGATTGAACAATCTCGTAAATTTGCAGAGTTCAAAAGTACCAGCAAATCGCAAACACACTTTTGTAGAACCATAAGCAAAGATTTGTTGAAAAATAATGAAAAGAGTACTAACAGCGAAATCGAGTTTAAATGTTTCTGCTGTGGGAAAAAGGACCACAAAGCCAGCAATTGCTATTATAATAGAGAGGGCTGTAACAAGTGTAAAAAAAGAGGGCATTTGGAAAAAATGTGCAAAAAAGACCAGCATAGACAGAAATGATACTAATAGTAATAATCATTCAACAAAGAGTCGAGAAAAGCACTTGACCAATATTAAAAAGATGGCAACATCCGAGAAGGATAATGTAATGGTCAAAATTAAAATATGTGATCAACCTATCTCCATGGAAGTCGACAGTGGCAATGGGATATCATTGATGTTAATCCATGATTGGTATACTGTGACTTACCAGGTTAAGAAAAGACCCATTATACAAAAATCTAGTCTAAAGGTGTGTGATATAAATGGTAAGGCCATTAGAATAAAGGGAGTTGTTCAAGCGCTGATATGTGAAAGTCAGGGCAAAATTATTGTACTACCACTATACATAGTACATGCCTCCATAAAACCTATACTAGGTTGAGACTGGTTCAGCAAAGTGGGAGTTAAAATATTCTCTAAAAAAATAGAGATACTCAAAGACAAAAAACCTTTCCAGCAGCCAGTAAGTATCAAAAGTAGGTCTGAGAAAATCCAGAATGACCAAGAGAAAAAACAAACAAACTACAAAGACGTACTAACAGCTAGAGTAGAAAACAAAGTGGTAGCTCAGACAACTGAAGACAGCGGCTACTAATGGATTATTAAGCAGATTTGTGAAGGCTGGCCGAATCAGCGTATCACTTTCCTTCACAAAGAACTGGAACGCATGGGAATAACTGTCGGTATGCAAAGACTGCATTATGAAAGGTGATTGTACGCTGATTCCAGTCAAGAGTAGGCAGCACATAGTAAAGTTGCTGCAGAATAGTCAACGAGACATCCGCAGAGGAAAAGCGCTAGAGCTTAGTCGTGTCTAGTGGCCAGATATTAGAGGACACCTGAGGAGACATAGAAATAATTATGATGATACTCAAACAACTACAATCCCGGAGTTTGTACCTAGTGAGTTAAAACATAATGCACATCAGCGTTGTGCAAAAAAGGTAAAGAACTTCACATTCTCTAATAACTCATATTAAGTTCAGAAATTAAAACCTCATCTCTGAACTTGGAGGAAGTAATGCTATGTATGTCTATGTTTAAATGCACATACATATATAGATATATATAATTGTAAAAACTTAGAGAGAGAAAAGTAATAAGTTAAAAATATTACAGAACTTGAAAAGATTTATTCTTTTAAAGTAGAAATTGTGGTGTTAGTAAATTACAGGAGGTGGGAATTCCAATGCCAGTCCTGCAAGTGTACCTGCAGTCTTCATAATGACACTTGGTTTGACGGCTTCAAAATACTGTTCCTTACAGCTTTGCTGCTTGAATTATTAAATTGTTGTTGGTGGTGTTTAGAACCCTAAAAACTAAAGCTTAAGAAAGAACTCTGCTGTAACATAATTTTTAAAAAGACAAATTTACAGCCGTAGTATTTATTTTTGAAAAGTGTTAAAAAAAAAAGAAAGAAAGAAAATCTACAAATAATTGATTAATTAAAAAAGCAGAAAGATAATATTAAAATTCCGATGGAACATGGAAAGAATCACCTGATCGGATAGGCAGAGACCTAATCAATCATTTGCAGGGATTCAAAGACATTGAACTGCCTTTAGTACTAATCAGAAGAAGCAGAGAGAGACTTAATTCCTGGGAGTTTGATCTGTGTAGACTGATATATAGTAGAGCAGGATATCTTCCCTTGCACAGTGACTTCAAGTGTGGAGAGCTGGTGTCCGAACATGAGAACAGTCAGCATAGGACTTTTAAAGGTCGTATTGATCTTTATTATTTGTATATGCCTTCAGGCTTTATGATGTAAATAATTGTATATATGTTATTATTTAAATGCTTAAAGGGATCGTATATTAAAATATATCTTAATATTAACCATTAGTTGTTATTGGCACTCGTGGAAGTGCATCCTATCATAGCTAGATATAGCAGAATAAGACAAGAATATTGTCTTTATCCTGTTTTGCGTTAATATTTATTTAGAAGAGATTTGAATATTTCGACAGGGCTAGAGTCAGTATTGAGACAGACTATTCATTGTATTTTAATTACTAATAATATAGTTGTATTTTCAAATACTGGTAATGAACTTAATAAAACTGAAAATACATTTGATGCAGTGTTATATAAGAAATGAATGTTGTTAAATGTTTGAAAGGTTGTTTAACTGAAGATGAAAATAGTGATAAAGAAATCAATTATAATGAGAATTATAAAGATTAAAAAGACTATTAAGGATAGAAAATTATCTTATGTCTCATTTTAATTAGATTCAAGAAAGATTTTAAAATTTAGCTTACGTGGGGAAAAAACCTGAATATTCGGGGGGGACGGGGACGACAAGATTTGAGACTTTGTAGATATAGATTTGAATAAGAATGAAAAAGATAGGATTAGAAATATGAAACTGATGAAAAAGAGAAAGTAAAATAAGATTATTCAATGACAACATTAAAAAGAAGAGGAATTTCTCTGGATGAGGCATGTGACTAGAAAATAAAAAATATTATAATGGATATTTTGGAAAGTACTATAATAGGAGACTGACAAAAGTAGAAAGACAAATCATCTTGAAAAGAGAATAGCAATTGATGATTGAAGGATATGACAATGAGAACTAAAAGTGATCTAGATTTACAGAATCTGACTGTCCCCAACGATAAACAAACCCTCGTATATATTAATAAGTTGAATGTTATACATGGAGTCATTCATTTTTCTAAAAAGTTTATTGTAACTATGTAATCAATTTAATTAAAATAATCTCAAATTCTTATGCATGATTGATATATCTTGGTTATTTCATATTTGAATTGTTATTTGTTAGTATTATATGTTATCAACCTTCATAGTATAAAATAGAATTCATTTTTAAATGTTTCTATTTCATTTACATGACTAATACTGACAAAAACTACAAAGATTAATCATGCATATTCTTAAAAATATTAATCCAATATGGAATGCTTTAGATATATATTTAGCTTTGTGTGATTTATGCAAAAGGATCATAGATTGAGTCTCAGATAAGAAAAGTGAAAAAAAAAGGGTCAGTTGATAAATTGTATGGAACTGTTGTGCTCAGCCACCTTTCTAAGCAAAAAAAAAAAAAAAGTACCATTATTTATAGTATTTTTTTCTATAATACCTTCTATTAACTAATTGATTAATATATCCTATTTGATGACAATTTAATGTATAAAACTGATTTTAAAATTTGAATATTTATCGAATATCATCTTATTTTAGACAAAAGCGTTTCACAATAAGAAACGTATCGCGACATTCTGTAACAATCTCTCTTCAAGTCCGACATAATCCTGAAAATTTTAAAGTAAGTATATCCAAAAATAATATAGCTATTAAAAGTTTCATTGTTTATTTAATGCACATAGTTCTTGCCTGATTACATTAGATAAATATTTTAGTACAAATGTAGATTGTGATATTTATCTTAAAACATTTCTGATGAAATTCTCGTTTGAATTAAATAAAAAAAATGAATTAAATTGGTATTGGCAATGGATATGCAAGTTATTGAAATATAGTAAAATATGTTATGGCTAAATGAAATTAGATTTTAAGAAAAGAAGCTCGTTACATGTTTTGTTTGAAATGGAGGTTTATAATCAGTATAGATTTGGGCGACCAGGAAAAAAGTGAGGAAAACTGTGAAGATCTGAATTTGAAGAAGTATGAAAAAGATAAGTTAGCTTTCTAATGTTGAAGAGTACTGTCATATCTCACCTTGCCTTCAAATAATGGACTAGTTCATATTCCGTCTTATCTAGATTGGATTGAGCATTCATCACCATGAACCTATGCATATACTGATAGATAATGCATAGCCAATGGCAAGAATGGGCCAATAGGCAATGATACTCATTGAATTGGAATGTCTCCATTAATGATGAGGATCGGGCAATAATTAGTCAGTCTTTTTGAAGTTGGGGTCAGAGAGAACTATTGTCACAAAGCTTAAAGACAGAATTCATGTTCTCCATACATGTTCTACGGAGAACTACTGTCATAAAACTGAAAGATAGAATCCTCATTTTCTCCAACAACGGTCACATAGATGAACGGCTGTATAGGTGCTCAGAGAACTACTGTCAAACCTGAACTGCAGTATATACTTTCTCTAGAGGAACTACTCTCAAACCTGAACGGCAGTATACACACTGATCAGAGAACTACTGTCAAATATGAACTGCTGTATATACGTTCTCCAGAGAACTACTGTCAAACCTGAAAGATAGGATACACATTCTCCAGATAATAGCTATCAAAACTAAACAGTTGATGCAATGAGGCAAGTTCACTTTCAGGCCTAGAAACTGCCAGAACTAAATATTGGCATTAGGCAAACTGTCGTAATACAGCGGGAAGTGTTACCATATATACTCACGAGGCAGACTGCCAAGATACAGCTGGAAATGGTAGGAAAATCTATAAGAGCATGTGCAGTCCCTTCTTTCATAGTTTACTCCAGAACTAGGTACTATACCTCATCAACAGTAGCAGGCAGAGCATAGCCAATGTAAATATGAGTGTATATTTGTTTTCATATTCTATAATAAAAATTAGAAACATATTTTCACATGTTTGTATTTACATGAGTCTGATTATTAAATCATGCAATGTATATAATCCCAGAATAAACAGAATAAATACTAAGTATGTAAAACCTAATTTTTTAGATCATTTGCAAAGCTACAATGATAAGAATAAGCAAATGGACAAATGATCAGGACACTAATTATTGGGGGGGGGTGACACACTATGTTAATATAAATTTATTTCGACTACTTTGAATATATTTGAAATTTATTTTATCAATAGGAACGCAAAATTTACTATTCACTGTATTTGGAAACTGCTCATTTGATGATGAAGAAAAAGATGGGTGCCAAATGTTTCGTTTGTTACAGCTCTAGTCATTTATTAATGTAAATTGTAACATAAATACCATCTTTAAAATTGTTTTTTTTTTAAGCTAAATATCATTTATATGTGAAAAACAGTCACGATTATTCATGTAAATTGGAACAGTGGCCAATCCTGGAGCCCGAGGCCTGTGGATTATGGATTAGTTCTGCATTCCCAAAACTTGAACTTTTAGCAAAATCTTGAGCGATAAATCATTCAGCTATTTATTTGTTTATAGAGTTTAATGTTTTGTGTTATCTCAAATTAAAATTAGCTGTTATTTTAGCGTGGCAGAGATTTTTTTCACTGTATAATGAAAATATTCACTTTACAATTAAACATTCACAATTATAATATTTTTTTTAAAAATATTTTATATATTTTTTCATCATGATTCTTTTTTGTTTGTTTGTTTTGTTCGCCCAGATTTTAAACGATTTGTATTCTGTACCTGGTTCCAGTGATTCAATGATCGATGTCCAGCCTCTCACAGATTTTACTATTTATATTGCCTTTTCTCCAGTTCATGAAATTTTATATCAAGACTCTCTGGATATAAAATTACATCAAACAACTAATACATTTCTCGTAAGTAATTAAATTATATTTATTTATTTTCTAATTTTTAAGTAACAAACTAGTGGACACTCATTATTTAATATATTTTTTGTTTCATGTTTTAACTGTACCTGAAGTCTTTATCGACATTTAGAAAATAACATGCGTTATATTAAATACAGATATATTTTAAAATTAGCTATATAATTTTTTAATAATTATTTAAATTTAAATATCGGAATACCCGAGGATATATAATTTAAGTATAATTAAAGACCATTTATTTTGTATACATGTACTGATTATTTTCTCTCATAAATATTCTCTGTAATTACTCTAGAAAATCAAAAGGAAGAATGCTACAATAGGAAATTTAAATTAACCAAAAAAATGTATGTAAATCAAGACATTAGCGTAAATTGTACAAAGATGTGGGGGGATAATTCCTACATAGTAACAAGATTGAGAGCACTTGATAGAAGAAGAAGAAACAGATGTAGTCATATAAAAGATTTTCCATAGAAAGTGTAAATAAATAGAAATTTACCAAACTGCACCTGAGGAATTAATAGCGTTATGATGGTGAAGCTAAAGTATACATTGTTTCCACTAAGAAAATGTGGAACTGTAAATGATTATTTAATATGAAAATAGTTATTGTCCATTAAAGACTTTTAACTGTTAAAATTAGATATGTATTAAAAGGATTATAAATACTTTTCCTGACACTATTATTAAGTATAAAACCAAATACATATATGCCAATTTGATTTATTCCTTGAAATAAGATATTTCTACTCAAGAATAAACTATAATTATATAATCTGGATGTTTACTCTTATGGTCTAATGTCATTGTTATTTTTATTAATAAATATTGTTATATATAATCTACGATTAAATATACTGGGTTTTTTTATTATTATTACCGGACTGGTCATAGCAGCCCTCCGAATATAGCAGAATAGTGCAAGTCAACAATTGGTAGACCTGATGAAGAGAAAAAATAAAATAGGAGACGATATAAAATAACATGGACAGAAGAGATAAACAGAAAATGGTGGGGTTAAATACTATGATTCACGAATTTGACATAAATGATGTGAACGCATAGTAAAGTTACGTAGAATATGTAGAATATTAAAAATTCATTAATAAAGTTGAAGATAAGATGAGCATCTTGGGGTGTCTACACTTCTCTATTTTGCAGGCCAAAATGCTATACAGTGTACAAATAGATTAACGGATCCCAAATGACCAGAGGACTTTCTATATATTGAAATATTAAATGGAAATTTACTCTGAGACTATCTAAGTAGGTAGTGAAGCTGAAATTATAAAATAGGAAGCAGTTACCACATGAAAAATATGTGGGTTATGACTTCGCTTTGAGAAAGTTAGCTAAAGACTGTGAGTTTGGTTCTGAAATAAATGATTTATTATTTGAACAATTTTATTTTTATTTGCACTGACCATTGCCCCTAATGGGAATTTTTGGAATGGGGAAAAAAGTTTCCAGAACATATTTAGCCAACACATATTATATTGGATAAATATGACTGTGAATTACATGATAAAAAAGGAGAAGGAATATGCAGCTAAAGAAATTCACAATGAGCTCTGCAACTTTTATAGCTGTGTGGATTAAGCAAGATAAAGGATATGTCCAATTTATGAAATGGGTCAAATCTTGCTGCCTAAATCATGTTCTATGGGAGTTATCTAGGCATAGCAAATATAAATATCTAATCATTGGTATTAATATTTTTATAAATATGGTTTTTGTGATATTTTGTTATGGCACACACATAATGTAATTATTATTTCTGTGTTTACACTTGTTTGTATGTTTTATTAAAAATACGAAATTTTATGGTTTATAGTTTTTATTTTTAAATGTTTATATTTCAATTCCTTATGTCAAATTTTAGTATTTTTAATAACCTCCAAAAAATTGTAAACACAGAAATAATAATTACATTTAAAATACCACTAAAATGGAAGTAAATCAACAATATACATTAAATATGAGAAAAATTAATGATAATTTTTTAATTACATAATAAAAAAAATAATGATAATTATTGATAAATTATATATTATGCAATTTTGAGATAAAAAAAAAAATCACACTTTTTTTTTAAAGGTTAATTTAATTGGTTATGGTGGTACTAGCCGCATAAGGCTTCATGATGTCAAAGGCACGCAATCTGACTGGTCAGTCGATTTGGGTTTTTTAAACAGAAATTCAAGGAAATTTGCAAATTTTCAAATTGAGAATATAGGTGATAAAACAGCATTTGTTAAGATTGTGTCCTTAACAGGTATCTATTATATATCTTGTTAACTTTAAAATTATTTTTTAAAGCGACATATTGATTAAAGAATTGTTTTATATTAAAAAAATAATTTTAATATTATTTTCATTATACAGTCATTATTAAAAAAACCCTTCTGTGCCTTTTCCATTTTCAACTTAACTAATCCTTACTCAATTCATGTTCAGTACTATTTGATTTAAATAATTAATTCTTGCTTAATCCACATTTAATATTACTTGCATTAAACAGTGATTGTTAAAGAACTCCCGTGCTATCCCTAACTTCAACTTAACATATAATTAATGCATACTCAATCCATGTTTAATACTGTTTACATTAAACAATAATTGTTAAAGAAGCCCTTTTGTACCTTTCCCATCTTCAACTCAACATGTAACTATTCCTCACTCAAACTCTTATCTTCATTAATATGCTTTTCAAATTTTTCCTTCTAATATCTTATAATAACTCTTTATCTCCCCAGAACAATACATTGTTACATTATTTTGTATTTAAACAATCTTTCACATTGTTTCACTTTTTTACCTAGTTTTCAGTTACTTTTTTCCCAAATCTTAAACAATAAACTATTGCTAATCCCATAGTTATCTATTCTTAAATAAATATATATTTTTTGTTTCTCATCCCATTCTCATAAAAATATAACTAAAAAGAAACTCACTATCAAATAACTTAGTGAATTTTATTATTTACCCTTATCCAAGGTATCTGATTAAAAGGATGCAGTTTCTCTCATGGCCACTCTGATGTTTTAATAACAAATTTGGATGCATTAAAACTATAATATTAAAACTAGTTTGATTGTACTTATCATGTTCACGAACTGCAATTTATATTCACGTTTGAAAGTTTTTTCAAGTAACTAAGAATTTTTAAGGACAACTTAGCATTTTCTTCAGCTATGATCAATAATAAATGGATAAAAGATTCTGGCTTAATCTGAGTTGGCCAAATGAGTATTAAAATGCTGTCTATAAAACAAAAACATGTTGGTTAGTGATATGATATTCACTATCATTGAGGAAACAGGCACTGAATGTATGGCTATTAGTTTAGGCTGAGCTCATTTGTGCATTGAAGGATGGAAATTTCTCAAAGCATATAATAGCTTTAATTTTTGCTTACTTGTACTCATTTATGTCAGGTATCCATTGTTTGAGTAAATTTAGTGATTAATCAGCTGACATCTAATGATTAAACGATCATTGGTCAGTTGCTTTCTGCAACCAATATCTATGACTATTTGATCTGCATTCTTGTGCAAAAAGTGGTTAACAAAGAACTGTCTTCATCTAATGGTCTCTTTACTTTTATTAATATAAGAAAATCAAATGATAGTCTGTTTAATATTCAGGAGTGCTATTGGTCTGGCAGTGGTAATGGTTAAAAGAATGTGATCAAAAAAATGTGTTTAATTATCATTCCTAATTTTTGTTGCCCGTTGTGTAAGAAAATTAAATCCCCAAGAATTATAATCAATTTCCAATGTGATAGGAATGGACTTTAGAACTAAAGATTCATTGTTTGAAACCTATACAACAATCCAATTTGTTTAATAATATTCCACTTACCTCAATAGTAGAATAATCCTGGATTGTAGATTAAACCATTTGTTTAACACTACTTAATTATAGGATGCTGCTGGATTGAAGTTTAAGCTCCCAAACAATAAACCAATTTTTTAGTATTATGCAGTTTATTTTAATAATAGAGTAATCTTGGTTCAAAGATTAATCTCTTGAGTAGCAAACTGTTCATATTAGCGTTATTCAATTTATCTTAATGGTGGATCGAAGCTTAACGAACCATTTGTTTAACATTACTTCAGTAGTATATATAGAGTAAGTTAAAAACAAACTCTTATGAAGCTTATTCTATATATAACATTTGTAAATAGGAGCTTTATTAAAATTAGGTCATATGACTTGATTTTTTATCAATTTACTTCAGTAGTAAGATAATCCTGGATTGAAGTTTAGATTCCCAAACAACCCAATTTGTTTAATATTATACAGATTATCCCAATAATAAAATAATCCTGGATCGAAAAGGCTGCTAAGCAGCAAACCGTTTATTTAGCACTATGCAGTTAATCTCAATAGTAAAAGCTTAGCTTATCACTTCTTGTGCACAAACATCCTATGATCTCCTTAGCAAATTACTTGGTTTTTAGATAATTTATCTTCTTTGTAAATGAAAAAATAATTTAGGTGCAAATGACTTATTTTTACTTTTGTATGTCTTTGTTTATTAGATGTATAAATCATTATTATTTTAAAACATAAAATTAAAAATAAGTAATACGTGCCTAAATTATTCTTTTTTTTTTTTTATTACAACTTAAGATGATTGTCTTTTAATAGTTGAAATAGCTCATGAATACTAATGATAGAAGTATGAAATTAAAAAGAGGCTTGTGGTTTATTATAAGTGGTCATTTTATAATGATGCAGAAATGGGGGGAGGGGGTATTTTATTGTCATTTCCTCAAAAAAAATTTGGGTTATATGACATGTTTTCAGTCTCTCTTATTTTAAACTTTCTTATCAATGAATTATTTTTACCCTAAATAATAAATTATAGCCTAACCACCCATATATTTTTTCAACATACTAAAAGAAAAAAATAGATAGATTTTTATATATATGTAATTGTTATTCTAAGTTTCTTTTCAATGTCATTTTAAAATATTGGATTAACATAAAGTATTTTGCATATAATTAATTCTGTCACATTATTCCCTTTGAATACTAATATTCTCTTTGTTAGATATTTCAAAAAGTGATCTGTATTATCATTCATAAATCACTATTGCTGATGGAACATCTACTTGCTTGTTTTTTCCCTGAATAATCACAGAAATTTTTGCTACTTTTTTTTTATTCTATCACATTAAATGCTGTAGCGTGAATAAATCTGATCTTTATTTGTCATGGATAGTTGTGATATAATATTCAAAATTGGTTTATGCATAAAAACTGTATGCTCATTATTTTGAAACTGATTAAATTATTTTCTCATAACCGATTGATTCTCTGTAACGAACCATTATGATAACGTTCAAATGATTGTAAGAAAATTTATTCAAAAAGAAATGAACAATGTTATTCTAACCTCTTTCAGGTAATGTTGAAGTGATCAAAATTACTAGAAAATTATTGGTCCTCGAATAAGTTTAAATTCTAGGAAATCAAGAAAGTATTAAAATTGGCTTTCAAAAATGTAAAAATTGATAAATAGAACAATTTTATAGTGAAAGTTTTAATATTTGCTAAAAGCGAGAAATAATTGTAATTTATTTGAATGTTATAATCTTAGTTTAAATGACTAAGAAAATAGAAGAGAAATATTGGGAATTTTAGGAATGGATTTGGAAATGAACAGAAACGTTAAGGCTAGAAAAAAAAAATTGAGGAAATTAAGAAGCAGAACAGGAACTGTGAAGAATATAATGATGAAATTAATAAAGTATGAAAATAAGTGGATAAAAAGTTTTGTTTTTTCTTAGGAAAGAAAGAACAAGAAGTAGGTGGCCTTACATAATGTGATCTATACGTTTTCAAAGTTGTAATGGTTGACATGCATAAACATAGTGTTTGATACAGCGTATATTTCTAAAATGTGAATAATAATAATAATTTTGGTTCTATGATCAATACACAATTGAGAAAAGTGAAGTTGGGAGAAATATTCTAGTGAATTGAACAGATCAAACTTTAGTGTGACACATGATCTTTTAAACATTTGACTATATAATGTATGACTAAATTTAGTAACAAAATTGGATTGTGAAATAAACAGTAGCTATAAAAATAATAATAAAAAGGAGCTAAATTCTAAATTGATCTTTTTTTTTTTTATTTTCCTAGATGAATTTCGTCCATCCAAAATGAATTTTAAAAATCTGTTAATTGAACCCAATGAAATAATTTTACATCCAAAAATAATCAAGGTACATTTATTAAATTACTGATTATAAGTTATGCACCATGTCTGTTGGAAATAAAATATTTAATAATTAATATAAATTTTATATGATGTAATTTGTTTTTTAAATGTTTGTATAGTACATTAAAATGTAATCATTTTTATTCAAGTGTTGTATTTATTAAATTTTGTTAATTTTAAAATTTTAATGTATTAGTAAAGATATTAAAGGGGAAAAAAATGAATTGTTTAATTTGATTATCTCTATGCAAACTCTTTAAATATTATATTAATTCTAATTTTTTTCAAAACCTCTCAAATATTCTTTCACAATTATTATAATTTTTTTTTTAAGTCTATTTCTTTACAAATCAAAGATTGCAACTTGCCGGAAGATCTTTTGGAAGGCTGTCTGAGTGCGGAATTGGGAATTTTTTACGGCGATGAAATTTGTAGACAAAGATTGAAAAGGTTAAAAATGTTATAGTTATTATTTTTTATTAAAATGCAGATTATTCATGAACTATTTTTCAATTTCATAAATTTTTTTAGCAGATCCTGTAAAATGGCCCAGAAACTAAACAATTTTTAGTGTTTATTTAATAAAGTTAAGTGTGTGTGTGTATCTAATTGGAAAGACGTGGTAATATTCAAGCTCTTTTCATGTTTTTTTTTCCCAAAGTAATTGACTAAATCTATAGCAGTTTTCTTATTTAATTCAGCAACATCAATACCAATATTCAAATAGTTAATTGTATTGATTGTAACTACCGATCACTTTTATTATATGTGCATCTTGGGCATATACAGACATTTATTGAGAATATTGGAATGTTAATTGTCATTGTGAATGGTCTTTGAAATAATTTGCACTGATGCAGAATATTAGCTTCTCCAGTTGCAATGACAGTCATACTCTTGTAAGTTTGTTCAGAAAATTTTTTGTGCTTGGACAACTAATTTCAGTCAGTTCTGTGATGCACTAAGCTTTAAATATGCTTGGTTGCCATCTTTGGTCTGATTATTGCTGCCACTTTTTGTGAATAATGAATACTTAATTGTCATATGGAATGCTTGTGAATTACAGATTCTATATAACTATTAGGTTTTTTAAAAAGTAGAAAATATTTTTGCGAATCTTACCAATTTTAATGTTACATTTAAATTGTTCTTTTATTTACCAGTGAAATGAATTTTTATGCTTTTTTATTTTTGCGTGTATATAAATGACTCGTTTTTATCAAGCATAGATTCGATTTTTTAAAAAATTAATTACCATTTGGTTTCTTTGTCCAAATCTTTCAGACTGTTGATTCCTTAAAGTGAAACGAATATTTGATAAAACTCAAATTATTAATATGTACCTTTTTCTGGTAATATTTAGTGTCTTATAATTTATTAAATATTGTCATTTATATTCAGTCATGAGCTAAGTCTCTGAATAATTGCTTAAATTATCAGAAACCTTGGACACTTCAAGAAAATATTAAACAGGAACTGCTTAAACAGCAAAGTAATATGTTTACTGTTAATATAAAGGGATACGGAAGATTAAATAATATTTTTTGTCAAGTGCTGCTACATGAACTTTTTATCTAATGAATTCAAGATGAAAATATCTTTGTCTAATAATTTTGGTGCAGATTTTAACTTTTGTTGTACAATGCAAGATTGCAACCATTTTAAAATTATGTAAGTGAAGATCAATTTTAGTCCGCTGTGATTTTCCCTCTTATCTAACAAACAACTTAATTTTGGCTGCTAAATATGCAACTATCCTTATTTAAAAGGTATTTCTCATGGGATATTCAGATAAATATTGATGTGCTGAACCTATAAATGAAAAAAAGTCATGCTTGTAGAATGATGAAATCTTTATCAGCCCTAGGGAAATAACTTTCATCTACAAAAGGATATACAAAAATAACCTGAATGGTTCTCTGGAGGGAAAGTGCTTCTGCCACTAGACAACTCTTGAGGGGACTTTCCTTGCATTAATCTGCTGACCACCATTATTCAATGAAGTCATGTTGTAGCATATTAAATGTTTTTTGTTAAGTGTATCTCACTTATTTGTCGATGTTTGTAATTGCTGAAAAGTTAGAGCAATGTGGAATTTTATTTTTTGTTAGGGAAAACAGCAGGGAAAAAAGTTCTGAAAAGTTTCTATAATGTGGTAAAACAAAGACATCCCATTCTTGGCTTAATGAGGAATGTAAACTTTATCTCAGCAATGTACCAGCGCACAATAATACAGCTTATTTATCACTCAGATTCACTTGTTCTCGCTCCATGTAACTTCTTTTTATTCTCTCGATTGAAAAAAATGCCTCAAAAAATTTTTTTTTGTTAACTTAGAAATAGCAAAGAAAAAAATAGTACAGACATTAAAAACTATCACTTTGCAAGAGTTTCTGCACTAGTTCAAGAAGTATAAAACACACTTAAACTGGCACATTACATTAAATGAACATACGTTGAAAGGAATTCAATTTGTGATACCTAAAAATAAATACACAATTTTTAATTGCAAAATTCTGGTTATTTTGGGATTCCCTTCTTCGCTCTCATAGAAATTTTTTTAAAAAAATCATAAAAAGAATTACAATTTTTTTCAAAAGATGGAAATATGAAAGACAGAAAACTAAAAACTTTATTGTCCCTGTCCCCCCGATGCAAAGGTTTGAAAATGAATGAATCGCTCATACAATATATGTATTGTAAGGATTACTTACAATCTTATTGAGCACACCTATTTATATGTAATATTAAAACATAAATTTAAAAAAATATAATAGTAAGTTTATAAATAATAAGTAAGTTATCCTTTTACATTAAATACGTACATATACAGGTATATAACTTAAAGGTTAAACTATAAAACATTAATAACAAAAGTCAATTCAAATAAATAGTTGTTTTAATGAAATTAAATATTAAAATGATTATTTTTAAATCATTCATATATATAAAATGATTATTTACGTTGACTAAAAATCACTAATCAAGATGTAAGCATGAAGATAACCTTAGGTCAAGTCGCATTTTAGCAACTAAACACAAAGAAAATAAAAATTAGAATTCAATCATATAATTATTAATTATAATAATTTCAACAATAATCGAATATGAAATCATGAAAATCAAATAATATATTTAAGATATGCTACTGGAAGTCAATTCTACTATAAAAACTGGATCAAATAATTTCCAAATTAATTCTATCTTTTGCCAACGAACTAGCCACTATGCATAGTCGTTTTGCTGTGTTTGAATTCTGAACATATTAAAAAGATAGATCAATAGTTTGAATGAATTCTCTTCTTGATAAAAAATTTATTAGAAAAGAACTCTAATCTCATTTAATAAAAAGAGTAAATAAATTACTCCTTAGTATCATTAATTGTAATTTCAAAACGAAATTATATATATTTTTTCTGATAAAAAACTGGAATTCTAAAACATAAATTCCGTCAAAAAACATTTATATATTTAAACTAAATTATTTTAAGAAGATAATAGTATAGAAAATGCGTCGTGAGTAAAGACCATTTACCATAGGATAAAATGCTGTTTTCACTGAAAATGATGTAATTACTTATTTCTACCAAAATGCCTAAAGTATATGCGTACTTCATTTATATAATTTAAAATGAAACTTCAATTGATAGTGAAATAATTTGTGGAAGAAGATGTCAACATCACGCGAGAGGAAGAATTCTGAACAATGTGGTTGATGACCGAAGAATAATGAACTTTATCCTTAATGAACATTATCAATCTTGTTATGCAAAGGGATAGGACAATACCATCAAATTTTAATACATCATATTATCTTTGTATGTTATCAGCTTCAGACATCTAATTTTATTTCCTTTGCTTCTAAAATCCATTTACGTTGAAATAGTCCATTTAAAAAAAAATTAGATGAAGAGAAATGGAAAGTTCATTGAGTTAAATATTTTTTTATTTATTTAATAAAATTTAGGTCTTCCCTGTAAAGCGATTTGACCAAGGTAAAAAGTAAACTTAATATGAAGGTAAGAATTTATTGTTCTTCATATTAAATTTATTCATGACACGACAGAATTTTTGTTTATTACTAACTTAATTAATATAATAATATTTGTTTATTATTCTTTGTGTAAAGGATTAACATCTTTGGATGAAAGGTCTTTTATTTCATAATAGTGACCGTACATAGAGGGGGGATCTTGTAAAATTGGAATTCCCTCATAAGGATTGGATAATATAAGATCATCATTTATACATATATTATTTAAATTGAATTTAGCTAGTTAGTATTATTTAAAAAAAATTTATTTTTTTTTGAAATTATAAAATTTCATTTATTGTTTTATAATTTATTAAAATTTGTTTGTGTTATGATACATCTCTTCTATGGGGATATGGGAAGGTATTATTTAATTTGATATCATAAAATATTCTCTTATTCTTCTCTTTCACTTTTTTTGCATATCTTCATATAATCATATATATTTCTTATAACACTTCTTTCATATACACTTCAATGCAAACAAATTTGTTTGCATTGAAGTGTATATGAAAGAAGTGTTATAAGAAATATATATCATAAAATAGTAGAAATGTATGTAAAGCACTTATAATAATAATTTTTTTTTTGTTATATGAAATAAATTTAAATTGTTGTCTGTTAATAAATACGTTAAAGTTTATTTTAAATTCAAGGAGGTCTCTGATTTACTTATACTATTCTGAAACAAAATAAGATTGAATACCCATACACATATATCAAAGTAATTTAATATCCTAATAACTTGGTTGAAATTAATTTTAAAAATCTATTGAGATTATATTAAGTATTATTACTACTGTAGGATATTGATGGAAACTCCCGAAGAGAGTTAAATGTAAAAATTACCCTGAGTTTGAATACTGACCATAACGGAACAATCAATAAAGGTCAAGATTGGATGAATTAGTCAAAATTGCATCTGTGTTAAATATTTAATTCTAAATTATCTTGTTTGAAATGAATTCAATTTTGGATTAAAGTTAAATCATATCATTCATAGCATCCTATATGAAGACCCTAAATCTGATTATAGTTAGATGCAACCACCATTACAGTATATTTACAAGAACAATTATCTTCACTCTTCTCTAGTGCCACCTACGTAAGCTTGAGTAACTAAATAACTAACAGAGACTAGATGGCATAGTGTTATAAAATTTCTATCTTGAGATGATTGGTTTCTGAAATTTTAAAAAAACTCACTTGCATATCTATATGTATTTACATAATTGCATTCGTTCCAGAGTTGAATTTTAGTCTTCAGCCATGAAGGCAGTAGCCAGAAATCAATCGACCTGGAGATGGCATTATATAGCATTAAGCCATCTAGTGACAACTGATTACTCAATCTAATAGCAGATGGTTCTATAGCAGGGTGAATAAAACTTCTCTTGAAAGTGTATAGGAAGTTGCATGATCTGATTGGTATTACAATACATATTTATGTAGTACATTAAAGTCTTCAATACTAGTGTTGCATGTGGTTTCTTATCTTCTTTATAATACCTGAGCAGACAGGATTAAAAGGTATGATATCATTCGATTTCCGTTTACAGAAGAAATTTCCTTTGATGCTGTAATAGCAAGGATTGTAGTTAATATATTAGAAATTAAGTTTTCTTTTGACATTGTTTTTACAACATCATGAAGTTCTTAAAAATTTTATGTGAGGCGTCCAAGAAAACAATTGAAGACAAATCTTACCTTACGCATTTTGATTAATATATGGGGGATCCTTTACGTAAGTCTGTATATATTGGGCATGTGTTTGTTCAATTATTCCCTGTTATAACTGTTGTGTGATTGTTTTGATAAAAGTGAATCATCTTGTCACTTCAAAAAGTTGTCTTTGAAATCAGTATTCTTTAGCAGTAATTGTGGAAGGAGAGAAATTCAAGTGTTTACAAAACAAATTTTACATTGATGTATTCAATGAAGTTATGAATTTATTGGTGGCAGATTTTACAAAATCCTATTAAGAAGCAAGTCCTTATCACTTTGGTTACTAAGTGCTTCAAAAATAATCTCAATAAATATACTGGTTACATTATAGTCTTTAATCACAGTTATATTTAACTCGAATGGTGAAATCCTCAGGTTGACTTAATATTTTGATTTGATAATTTCAGTTCTCTTTCTGGTTTGGAACTTAGCAATGTAGAATGATGAAAAAGAAGAGTAGACACAATGGTAATAAATAAAGATGAATAGTGTTATTTAAAAATTCATAAAAATTTTAAGATTTATTGAATATTATAAAAGAAGTAAAGATATATGAATGAATATATGCAACCCAGAGCTTCTTAATAATGAAGATCAATAGTTAAAATAATCTAGGGATTTATTTGGTATTATCTTATTGTAGTGATAATCAAATCATGAACTACATTCTTTCCACCTTTTCAATTCTTCTGTTTTCTTCACAAATGGTTTGCCATTTTGAGTTTCATTTCTATGACTTGGATTTTTTTTTCTTCCAGTCTGTTTTATTCTATTATATATTAAGTCAGACCTAACATTTTTTTTTTATAATTACTTCTCTGTTAACTTTTTATTCATGCATCAAACTCAATAATTTTTTTACTAAACTTACATTTGGCCCCTAAAAGACCCTATTATTCAAATCATTTTAAAATTTTTGTGACGCTATTAATCCTTTTTCAATTGTGTGTATGTGCAGTCGATCTTTGGTGGTGAGACTGCAATGATAGGGGGATGGCTTTAGCAAACTGAAAATTAATTGTGATCTTTGCTCAAGGCAGTTAATAATGAATTGTCATGGAACAATTTGGGATATGACTTTTAAATTAGCGAGTTTAGGAATCTATGTAGGTATCCTTTTATCATCGAAGTAGAACAAATTTAAAAATGACTAGTCTCACATAATCAGGGTAGCTTGCTTTGCCTAGTGAGTCACTCATCAAAAGGTATTAACAAGTATAAAATCAGTATTGATAATGATGACAGAAAGGAAATAATGGTAGTAATAAAAGTAAATATATATATATGTTAAAACAAAGATTTGCACGGGTTAAATATATAAAATACATATTTTGCGGGTTCATCCGTGTTAAAAATATAATATACGAAGCTGTTTAAAAATTTCCTCCCCGTAGAGGTTAATAATGTTAAAACGAAGATTTGCACGGGTTAAATATATAAAATACATATTTTGCAGGTTCATCCATATTAAAAACACGGATGAACCCGCAAAATATGTATTTTATATATATATATATTTAAATATGGGCTGGAAAATATTGCTAGAAGAGATTATAATAGGTGGGCAGGTGGAATCTTAAATTTGATATCAAGAAATTGTAAGAACCTATAAAGAGACCATATGTGAATAGATAGATGAAATAAGGAAGAATATTGGTATGATGTTGAGGAGATTATGGATTGTAGAAACTAGATTAAACTTGGAGAAATTATCTCCCTTTAGTCGGATCAGTAATGATTGAAAATGATGACGATGATAGTTACATAGAATGTGAAAACTTTATTCAATGTGAGCTCTTCAAAATTAGAATGAAGAGCAGCACTTTCTTAATTTGAGGTTGATTTAGATGCTGTTAAAAAGCTTGTCTTTCAGATGAAGGACATTTAACTGAATAAATAGATAGTTGAAAATTGTTTCGAAAGGGCAAATCATCAAGTGAAAAGAGATTGAGCAGCATTGAATTTGTTTTAACATTTAACTTACTATCTTCTGTTTCGAATTTTTATATGTACCAATGAAAGGCTAATGGTATTGAAACTTGTTTTGCGTAAATTTCATCATTGCTCTAACGCTATATTCAGACAATTTTGAAAAAGAACATTTTTATTTTTGTGTGAATAATATTACGTTAAAAACCATTAAAAGAACAAATTTTTATTCTTAGAGGTTTTAATGCATGTGCTGATAAGAGTAGAAAACTTTAGCTCATAGTTATTGGAAATAAATCCAAATTATCTGATGCTACTGAATTTTTGTACAGCTCATGATTAAACTACTACAAACTCTTAGTTTAAGTAGAAAAATTGCTACAAAGGAATTTGTATATATCCATGCTCTAAGCAGCTTATAGATCACATTGTAGTCAGAAGTCAGAAAATAAAAGAAATCTAATATTATGCGTGCACTTATAGTTGGAAAGATCGTATATCAATCTGCTTTAAAATTAAAATAATAACTGCATTAGAGAATAATGACCATTCCAAATGTAGTGGCAGGAAATTTGATGTTTGTTTTTCAGATGCAAAACTAATTAATACCAAATTTCAACAGTTGTCAAACACTATATTTGTCAGTTTGTTATTTTTAAGTTTCAATGTTATTGAGGCATTGATTTTTTTTAAGAAGTGTATTGTGAATAGCTTCAGTCCATTGTCTCTGATAATATTTATTTTTTTAGTAGCTTATTTAAAAGTTTGTATGATATTCTTTGCTAAGCAGAATAACAGAAAGAATGGGATATAGAAATTTAAAGGCAGAAGTTCTGTAACTGACCACAAGTCTTACAACTTTTGGGTGAATTAAAACTGCGAAAGAAATATGGTCAATTACTGACTGTGATTGTGAAAGAAACTTATGAACGTGAATAATATAATCATATCAAATTATATAAAATGCGCTAACACGCACAAGCACACAAAGCTAAAAACAAATAAAGAAAATATATATTATTTTAATATCTATTCATTAAATGGCTAAGCGCTTTCAAGGTTCAAAGCCCTCATAATCATGGCCGTATTATTACAAAATATAATAAATTGACACGGAGTGATGCAAATTTATACAAATGAAATGATTACGCATTCCATTTCTTGGATATTTTGTAGCAAGAGTCTTTTCTATTGATGGCGTCGCCATCTCTAGATATAAAGAAAGCTTCTTTTATCTTTCTTTTTAGATCGTGCCGCTCTCTGCATACCACAACTGGATTTCCCGGTTGACAATCGTGCCCAGCTGAAGCGCGGTGCTGTGCAAAAACTGAACTATGAGCATTGTCCACCAAAGCTTTATTATAAGAATAAGTGTGTTGAGATAGCCTAGTGGATAGAGAGGCCCTAGTCTCACCATAATATGATGATCTACCAGTTATGTTTTCACACACCTCTTAACTCTAACAAACTAATTAATAATACCAAGGACTGCCTACCACCCTCGCTGATGCCTCAGGTGGTCTATAATATTGCCTGCCCTGAAAAATTTTGTAGATCATCATATTATGGTAAGACTAGGGCCTCTCTATCCACTAGGCTATCTCAACACACTTATTCTTATAATAAAGCTTCGGTGGACACTGCTCATAGTTCAGTTTTTGCACAGCACCGCGCTTCAACTGGGCATGATTGTCAACCGGGAAATCCAGTTGTGGTATGCAGAGAGCTGCACGATCTAAAAAGAAAGATAAAAGAAGCTTTCTTTATATCTAGAGATGGCGATGCCATCAATAGAAAAGAGTCTTGTTACAAAATATCCAAGAAATGGAATGCGTAATCATTTCATTTGCATAAATTTGCATCACTCCGTGTCAATTTATTATATTTTGTAATACGGCTATGATTATGAGGGCTTTGAACCTTGAAAGCGTTTAGCCATTTAATGAATAGATATTAAAATAATAAATATTTTCTTTATTTGTTTTTAGCTTTGTGTGCTTGTGCGTGTTAGCACATTTTATATATTTTGATTCATAATTAGCCGCAAAGTATAAACTATTTGCTCATATCAAATTAATAAATAATAATACTCTTACACGTAATAATGGTGATATTTTACAAAGTTGTAGATATAGATTGGTTTTATGACGTTTTAGTAATGTTACAAAATTATAGATAATTGTTTTTAATGATATGTTCTTCCTAGCAACTCATTTGGATTTGTACATATACCCAGCTTGATGAAGGTCTTTGTAATCTTAAAATAAACGGGATGTAAGTTCTTGTAAACTATTTGGAGAAGTTTTAAATATGTATATGGAGCTATGAGATAATTTTGAGAATGCTTCTACTTTATCCAAATTTATAAAATTAAGGGAGATAAAAAAAGTGTACAGTGATTACTTTGAAATCTCATTTGTTATCCATTAGTACTTTGACAGATTGCTGTTGAATAGGCTGTTTTCCAGTCACAGATAAAAGATTCCCAGGGAGACTGCTTGATTTTAGAGAATGGAGAAACAACTATAGACATGGGTTTTTATTGCCAAACAAATGCAAGAAAAGTGATATGATCAGGCATTATCAAAAAATTTGTGGTAGTGCTTAAAAATAGTTAGTTTCCATCGAAGCTTATTCGTATTATGCAAAAACCTCTACATAATTTGAAAGAAAGCATTTTTTACTGGTGACGGAAAATCTGGGGCCTTTAAAAAAAGTGTAATTTCAGTTAGAAATGTTCCAACTTTATTGTTCATTTTTATAGTAGTGGTGTCTTTAAAACAGATGTATCAGCTTTAAAATATGTTTTAATTTAAAATCTTGATAGCTTTTTAAGTATTAAGAATGGATTTAGATGTGAATATGCGGCAGAGTTTCCAACATGCTGTTATTCCATTTGTCCAGTTAAGTAATAAGATATTTTATAATAGTGATATAGTTATTTCAGATAAATTAATGACATATAGGGCTGTTATTCTTCCAAATTTATTTAACGGGAATAATTTATAACACCACCATCTCTGTCTACATAAAAACATTCAAAAAATTTAATGATACTCTGTAATACAGTATTTTGAAAATATGTTAGTAAGAGATCCACAAATCGGTTAATATTCTTCAGCTTGCTAGATGTGATGATATTGAGTCTATTAATAAAAAGGTATGTTCCTCATTGAATTGATTGTGTGACATAAATGGATAGAAAGTTTTAAAAAAAGGTCATATTGTAAATTTTAACTTGAATTTCAGAAAGAGGTAGATTTTGTTTATCATTCAAATTTATTTCAACACCACTCAAAAAATACATTAAGTGTTTATTGCTTTCTTTAATTATGATGAGGATAGAATACAATGGAGAGTAAGGCAAGTAGTATCTCAAAAATATCAACTAAAGAGATTAGCAAAGGATATATGTGAATACGTTCGCAGCACACAAATAGATTTATGTTGTTATCACAAAATTCGCTTTCAATGGGGTTTTTTTTTTGTCATTCTCTTAATTGTTCTTTCTTTTTTTTAATATTATTTTTTTTGTTGAGTTAAAAAACATATTTGTTTATAAGTGTCTTCAAATGAATGATAATAATTTTACCCTAAAATAATTTTAATACTTCATTTTTGACGAAATATTACTTCTTTGCGAATTACTCTTGCTTTTATCTAATATTATTGATAATTTATTTATATGCTATGAAGGAATTCGTATTTTTTTTAAATATATGTGAATTTTTTTTAAGGCATCTTCAAATATCACCACCAGCAATTTTAAAAGGTAGTCGTATTGATGTCCCTTACGGAGAAATCTTACGGAATATTAAATTCACAGTTAAATATCCAGGAGAAGAAATTATAAATGGTGAGATATTGAAGTAAAAGAGATCATTTTTCACTTTCTTACTAAATTTATATATATATTTATTATTTTATTTGTTGTTATATAAAGATTATCTGTTTGCTTTTTCTCAATTTTGTGTGTGTGTATTTAAATGTATATATTTAATAATACAAATGTTATTTACCTCCATTCTCCATAGAAATTTTCCAATCTTTCAAGTAACCATGTTTGATGAAAAAAACAATTTCTTGATAGATATATGTTTCTGTTAATCACACAAGACATCATCTGTTGTGTGGAGAATTAGTTGGACTCCAGTAAACATAATCAAACAACCGCTATTAATTATGTGTGTGTGTGTAATATCCAACAAAATAATATATAAAAACCCAGTGTTTTATAATTTTCAAAATACAATATATTAATAAAGAAATAAAAGTTATAGTTGTCTGATCTGCCAATCGGCTCCATGGGTGGCAGATAGTGAAATGATCTTGAGATATGAAAATCTTTTGTGAATAACATACATACTGTGCCCAACCAAGAATACTTCCTACTGTCTTATATGATAGAATAGTGGCTGGCAAGGTCCTGTTTCAGATACAAGCAATCTTTTCAGTCTCCCTCTTTTCCTTTTTCAGTCACTTAAGGTTGTGTGGGGCTCAGTCATCATGAGCCATTCATGTCATCTTCCTATAATAATTGTGACAGTTGGATTGTGTGATTGTGCAACCATGATTTCATCCTTTAACTATATGTACTCCATAGCATTTCTGACTCAGATGTCCTTTTTTATTTTTTTTTTATTGATGCAAATCCTCTCAAATTAAGAAAGTCTTGATGGAGGCAGACTTATTAGGCAGGCAGTCCTTAGTTGCGATCTTTGCTCGAAACAATACAATCACTAATGAGTCTGGTTGAAACTGGATTTGAGACAAGAGCTCCAATTAACAAAGATTATATGTATAGATAGTTTTATTTAGGATTCCCCTGTCTGTCATGGAAGGGGTATAGAAAATGTGGTTTAAAAATAGCTTGTTTTAGATAAACTGTTTAGATTGTGATGCGTAGCAAATTACTCATTACAACAGTAAAAAAATAATAACATCAGTAGTAGTGCTAAAGCAGGAGATAGTGGTAGTACTAAAGATAAGTGTTATAAATCTAACTTCTTCCTAAATATAGTACCGTGGAATGGATTGTGTGAACTTTACTTCATACAAATTTTTTAAAACCAGAATGGAGAACTGCTCTGGTGATTAAGGAGCTGTCAAGATTTGAGATCAAAATAGTTACTCTTAGTGAAGAAGAAAGTATAATAGAACAGGTGGATGGCTATAAGTTTTTTGGTGTGAAGCAAATTAGTTAGTGAAAGGGGGATGCATAGTGTAGGCTTTCTGTAGGGTCTAATTTAGTATCTTCTTTTGTCGGAATTCCACACTGTCTTTCTGAAAGGTTAATGGTGTCAAGCTTGCCTTGCACAATGGTATTAACATTCATTTTATTAATGTCTATGCTCCAATTTTAGATTCAGAGAAAAAAAGCTTTTATTTCTTGCTGAACAGCATTACAGCAAAATCATTAAATAAACTTTTTTTTTTTTTGTAGACTTTAATGCATGTGTTGATACAAATATAAGGCTTTGGTCAAAAGGTGGAAATAATTCAAATAGTCTGTTGTTATTGAATTTTTGCACAACACCTGGATTGACTATCACAGGCTCTTTATCTAAGCAGAAAAAGTATTATAAAGGAATACAAATGGCATCTATGCTCAAACATTGGCATTTAATAAATTAGGCTAATTAGGTATCAGACTAGAAGTTCATATTGTGCAAGCAATTCCAAGCACAGATTATTAAATGAATCGTAGATTAATATGTACCAAGATTAAAATGATAGACATATTAAAAAGTAGATCTTCCAGACATATTCAAAGAAAATTGCTGTTCTTTCTTTAAAGCTATACTGTACATAGAGAATTTCAATAGCTATTAAACACAAGTAAATCTATTCTTGGGTTCACTAAAATGAAGAATTGTTATTGTTTTTCTGATAATGATCATATTGTTAATAATTTGATTAAAAGAAAATATGGTATTTTCTGTTTGGCTGAATATTAAATTATATTTTACAAAGTTCCACATTTAAAGAGTTAAAGGCAGAAGTTCAATGATTGACAATAAGGTTTTAAAATGATTGGTAGATTAAAATAAGAAAAAGATACAGATATTCGCTGTTCGTGGTCACTTTAGATCTTTATTTGATATAATGAAAACCAACATATGGATCTGAGAAATGGTATCACAGTCCTATTAAATCCAGCAATAGCATTTTCTTATATGACGATCTTGAATAAATAGAAATACCTGGAGAAGTTTTAACATTATTGTGGAGTACATTATCCACTATAGCAGAAATACTTTGATTTTGTTGAATAGGTTGCTTTTCAGGCATGGATGAATGTTTAACAGATTCAGTTGTAGTTTTAGAGAATCAGGAAGTATTATAGATATGGTTTCGTTTCTAGGCAAATGCAAAAAAAGGTGTTGGGAGTAAAAAAGTGATTGATATATTAGTTTTATTGATTTAGTCAAAGCATGTGATTCAGTTAATCAAATTGGTTTATGATATTGTTTGAAAGTATTATTACTATAAATAGAAAATCTGATGCATTTGAAATGAAAACTGGGTTAAACAAAGATATATATTTGCTCAAGCATCGTTTTCAGTTTTTATGAGTGGTTTTTGGAATCAAGTTACGTTACAGGTTTGATGGTGGAATTTTTAATTTGAATTGATTAAAAACAAAAACAAGAACTTTATCTTCTTGGATTCTGGATTTACAATATACTGATGGTGTGCTATTTTTTTGCTAATTCAAAAGATGATTTTCATAATGTACATAATATTTTGAATGCAACATTTAAAGATTGGGGTTTAATAATTAATGTTCAAAAAAACTTCAGGTCTTTATCAGCCAAATTTTTAAACAAGTTTTAGTTTGGATGGATATCAACTTGAAAATTGGTGGTGGATTTAAATATTGAGGTACGGCACAGTCCCTAATGTTCCACTACTGCTTTTAATAAGTTAAAAGATAAGGTATTTTACCTAATTTATTGTATGGAAGTGTGATTTGGACATGCTATCGATGCAATATTAAAGCAGTAGAAAAGATTAAGGAAGCTCTGTAATAGTTTAAAAATACAATGGCCAGATCATAAAATCAATCAATGTTTTTCCAACTTTAGAGTCCACTATTAAAGATTCACACCTTCGTTGGATTGATATGTAAAATGAATGAACAACGCAAAATTTTTATGGGAGAGGCAGACACTGTCTATGTTATAAGCATTACTTCAAAGATATTCTAAAGAAGTGGAATGTTATTTGCTTCTATTGAGAAGATATGACAAAGAATAGATCGGTACAATTAGATATGGTGCTAAAGTATCTCAGAAAGAAAAGTTTTCTGCTAAAGAAATTAATAGGCAACATTACAAAATATTAAAGAAACTGAAAAATAGGTCAGCATGTTCTATATGTAAATATATTTATGGTTCACAAATTGCTTGTATAGTCATTGCAAAATTAATTTCTAGAGCACTTTTTCCCTCCCTCTTTCTTATGTTCTTTGGAACTGTAATGGCTATATATCATGACTGCCATCTGAAAACTGTAAATGGTACTCAAGCTAGTTTTTTGTACCATAAGCTAGGTACAGCTTTTATTTATTTATGTTGGTGGTCATGCAATGTTTTAATGGTATATTAAAAATTGTTTTCTATGTATATTTAGTGCTTAGAGTGTTGTCATTTCAATTGTCACATGTAAATATGTATTTGAACCACTAAACATGATATGACCTCTACTTCCTATGCTTACACAAGCTGTTAATACAGTACCAAACTCTCCATCTCCATTATAGTGTCACCCGATGCAAACCATAGTAATCAATAGATGCTTGAAGGTTTATACTGAGCTGATATTAG
>JAQFVV010008018.1:0-45275 GCA_028023455.1 Epiperipatus broadwayi
TTTATGTGTTAATTTCTTGGCAGTGGCTTATTATTTTTTTTATATGTATATCTAAATTTATAGATTTTTTTTTAAATCTCAGCGTCTCCACTGAGCTTCTTCAGTGACAATGGGCTAACGATCTAAATATGTAAATAAAGGGGAATCCTAACAGCGTATCTGCCTACTTTATAAATTTTCTAGGCTCAAATGCTCAGATGGCGCCCTTTGGTAGTGCGGTGCGGTGCGATGCGACCTACCACTTCGTTTGGATCGTTAAAATATATATATAAACAAAAGCAATGGAGTTGAAGATAAGGGTATATGGAGGGGAAAAGGAGGAGATACCCATAGAGCACCTCAAGAGCCTTCAAAGATACTATAAGTATTATAAGATAGCAGATGAACACCAAGTGATCATAGCTTACCACCACCTAGAAAGACATGCAGAGACATGGTGGAATTCACTGAGTCATCAACTTCAAACATTTTTTTGAGTATAAAGAATCATTAGTCAATATATTCTGGAATGAAGAGATACAAGAAAGGGTGAAAACTCAAGTGGTAGGGCAGAAGTTCCAAGAAAGTAATGGAGAAGCATACATACATTTTTTTAGGTGGCAGGTGGCCACATTAATGACTCTAGAGGCATATAAATTATCAGAGGAATAGATTGTAGAAATGGCATGCAGAAAGTTACCCAATGAAATCAGATGGATGCTGAGAAAAAGAGAAAGATCAGTGATGATGATTGATAAAATGTTGAGCCAACTAGAATTATATATAGAAAGACAGATCAAGGAGCATAAGCTTAGGTCCAAAGGAGACATTCTAATAAGCAGGGAGTAAAAAGTGTAGGAAATTTAATATGCTCTTGGGAAGACCAGGTTTCAGGATATGCACACCAGACATGCCCCATCATCCATGTAAAGGTGGGTTCAATGAATGTTGAAGCTCTCATGGATTCAGGCAACCAGGTATCAGTAGTAGCAGAGAGATTATACCACCAGTTTAGAAGGGAACAACCAGATATACTGATTCTCCCTCTAAAAATGATTCATATAGCAATGGAAGACAACCGGAGAGCTATAGTAGAACCCAAGCAGATATGGATAGATCCAAAAATTAACAGAAGGAACTGTCTTCATGTGTTTCTTGTAATGAAAGATTTAGTACATGAGGCCTTGTTGGGATTAGATTTTCTAAATAGATACAAATGTAACCTTGACTATGAGAGGAGTCAGGCCACATGTGAGGGTGAAGTGGTACATTTTTTATGGAGGGGTCTCAATGGTCAAAAGGGATGCTTCACCTAGAAGAGGCTGTCCCAGAAAAACTTAAAGATAACAAGATTGATGGAATGAAAGTAAAAGAAAAAGTTCAGAATAGTCCATTATAATGAATGTTGACCAAATACCACCAAGTCTTTTCAGACAGGCCAGGAGTTATCCAAGGTTTGAGCAGAGAATTAAGGTGAGAGACAGTCAGACATTCAAAGCTAGATTATACCCTATTCCACACCAATATAGAAAGAAAGTGAGTGGAGAATTAAGGTGAGAAGCAATCAGACATTCAAAGCTAGATCATACCCTATTCTGCAACAATATAGAAAGGAAGTGAAGGAACAAATAGATAAGATGCTAGAGTGGGGGATTATATCAAAATGCTCATTGGTGTATTGCAACCTAATGGTGATGGTTAAAAAGAATGGTGGGTCTGTAAGATTATGCCTCAATGCTTGACAGTTAAATAAAGTGACTGGACTGGACTGCAATATACCACTCCCCATGCAAGAGTTACTGAGGAAGTTCCAAGGTTAGATTTTTGACCTTCAATTTGACTGCCAGTTACTGGAAAATTAAGTTACATCTGGAAGATTGCCAATACACATCTTTCAGATTTGAGGATGATTCATATCAGTTCAAGAGGATGCCCTTTGGCTTAATAAACAGTGGGGCAGTACTCAGGGCTTGGATCAGGTGCTATCTTCAGAGATAAAGGACATGGTCACGATTTACATGGATGATGTGCTGATAGTCTCGACAGATATTAAGGAATACATATGTGAAGTAGGACTATTTCTAGAGGAATGTGAGAAAAAAGGAATAAAAATAAATCTCAAGAAGAGCATGCTGTGTCAGAAAGAGGGGGTATTTCTTGGACATGTGATGGGGGCTCAGGGACTCAAACCAGACCAGGACAAGATCTCTGCCATCTGCGATTTTCCTATTCCTAGATCCAGGAAGCAGGTCTGATCATTTCTGGGGCTGGGTACATTCTAAAACTACTTTCAGGAATGGTTTGCTGAATGGATAGAGCCATTGGTGGAGTTATTAAAAAAGGGTAGTGAGTGGAAATGGACAGAAGAGCAGTAGCAAGCTTTTCAAAGAAAGAAGACATTTCTTGGAGCATGTTATACTAGCCTTTCCTCACTTTTCCAAACCATTCATAGTCCAGATGGACAGCAGTGGATATGGCATTGGAGTGACCTTGGCTTAGGAGCAAGAAGATGGGAGACTAGGTGTGCTGTATTTTCTGAGCAGGCTACTTGAAGTTCCTGAGGTACATTATACAACCACTGAGAAAGAGGCATTGGCCATTGTTTGACCTTTCAGAAGCTTCTCACACTGTTACTGGGCTCAGAGGTCATTGTGGTTACAAACCACAAGAGTCTGGAATTTATCAACCACAGCTACCTCACCAATAGCAGATTGGTACATTGGAGCCTGTGCCTCCAAGAATATAACTATATGGTGAGGTATTGCAAGGGGTCTAAGAATGTGGTAGCTGATGCCCTTAGTCACAATCCAGTGGGCATGCAATCACACTATCTAGGTACCAAGAATTTGTATATAGCAAGCATAGGTCTGAGAACAGACAAAGGACTTGAAAGTGATTTGGAATGCCTAAATTATCTCCAGAGAGAGGACCAACAACTTTGGCCAGTCATTGACCAATTGAAAGGTAAATAAACTACATTTGGGGGTTGAGTCGAGCAGAATATTCAGAAATTTAAACTGGAACAAGATGTGTTACAATACAGAGTTAAGAAAAATCCAGCAGAGTGGAGGTTAGTCATCCTGCAGCATATGAGGACCACAGTGGTAGCACAATGCACCATAGGTCTGGCCACTATGGGAAAATGAAGATGGAAGAATGAATTAAAAGGTGGTTTTAAGGCCAGGCATGCATGGCAAGGTTGCAGCCACTTTCTGGCAGTGCGAAGTTTGTCAGAAGGCTAAGCCCACAAACAGGAAATATATGGCTCCAGTGTTGTCCATGATCCCAAGAGAGCCTAAGGAAATGGTTTCAGTTGATTTTTATGGTCCACTGCCAGCCTTCAATAAAAAGAAATATCTCTTTGTTGTTTATGATTTATTCTCCAAACTAGTGTCCGCGTATCCCATCACCTAAGCCAACATGAGGAATGCCATATGTGCTTTGGAAAGGGAACATATTCCTCCAGTGGAAAAAGTGTGAACCATTATTTCTGATTATGGGACTCTGTTCATCTCAAAGGAGTGGGCAAGATGGATTGAATGATTGAAAATAGGACATGTATTAACCTCAATCCAGAATCCTCAGTCCAACTCTTGTGAAAAAATGATGTGGGAATTGGGTAGGTTGTTATGTTCAAACAGACCATAGGAAGTGGGTCAAACAATTATCAGACATTTTAAACTAAATGAACGGGGCAGACTCCAATACATTTACATTTTGGGAAACACATACTCAGGTTGTTCAAAACTGAGTTTTCAGTAATGGAAGAGCCTTCCATTGATATAGAAAATGACTGACAGCAGGCAAACAGCTCGATGGTACACAGAAGCCTACAACAAAAAAGTGGTTTCAATAATTTCTCTCATTCTTTTAAGGTGGGAGATCAAGTAATGGTGAGGACTTCCCATGTAAGTGAATCCAGAAAGTATATTTGCAAAAAGTTTTGCAAACTGTATGAGGGCCCATTTATAATAATGAAGAGCCAAAGGAAACATGCATTCTGGGTGAATACTGATGGGAAGTAAAGGGGTCATATAATGCTCAGTCACTCAAGCCCAAGCCATTCAAATACACATAATATTTGAAGGCTATTGCACCAGGGGGGTATGTAACAGTAGCTTGGTTTGAATATGAGTACTAAAGGAAGTAAAAGGCAATAATGGGTACAAAAGGGTGCTTATTGTGATTGTTATTATGGATTGCATTAATAGATGGAAGAAAATTTATAGATATACATTTGAACACTGTTACAAAAGAGTGTGAGTGAAATACATTAACAATTTAAAGGCATGAATATATACATATATATTTATTACACATGTTGTTGTGATGTTGCGGAGAATACAGAAAGAAGAAAAAGGCAATAATGAGTACAAAACAGTGTTTATTGTGATTGTTATTATGGATTGAATTAACAGATGCGAGAAAATTTATAGATATACATCCGAACTCTGTTACAAAAGAGAGTGAGTGAAATACATTATCCATTTAAAGGCATTAATGTATACATATATATTTATTACATGTGTTGTGATGTTGCGTAGAATTAATTTCTAACAGATTTGTATATGAAGATAAAGAGAAGTAGTTATGTGTGGAGTTGTATTTTTATATTTTTGTTGTATATATTTTGTTGTTTATTAATATGGTAAGTTAAGTTACTGAAATAATGTCATTTTTAGTGTATGTTTTTTTAATGAAAGCAAATTAAAATTTAAGGCTGGAGAGTTATGAAAGGGATTGCAAATTGCACCACAGGCGATTTCTGTTAATGACAATTGTCATCAGAATTCCAAGAACTGGCCAATTTAGTATTTCAGAACAATGGAAAATAAAAGCATTCCTGAGATATGATTATCGGTATATGGAAAAGAAAAGAACTATATATATATTTTGATTGAGTAGTGATTCAGAAAAAACATTACAGAGAAAAGGAAGAATGAAAAGTAAATTTTCCTAAACTGATTTGGATTAATTAATAAAAATTAATAAGAATGGATCTCATCAAAATGCAGGAGTAGAAGAATCATGTAGATTTATTGAACCAGCTCAGTGGACAGCTATTTTGTGACCTGCCTGATCTTTATCTATGGAGATTTTTGCTATTTCAACCAAGTGAAATGATCATGGAACTCCAAACAGCAAGAATTTTCATTCAATCAAATTTTAGTCATCTACCTAACCTCTAGGATGGATTATCTTATGTGAAAATGTTATGGAATCTTTCATCATCTTCCAGACCAACAGTTCTCACTAGAACAATCACCATTGTAATACTATAAGCTTACAGATCATCAGTCTTAAACACATGAATGTTTGCTCTCAATTGAGGTAAATTTGACTTTCTCTATATATATTAAGTGAACATATAATAATAAATTAAGAAATATGCACTTTGTTCCAACTTAAAGAAAGAATTATAGAAAATAGATTAAATTGTTTTATAAATATAACTCTGATGCATAGTTACACTCTTTCATGAATGTGTATAGGATATTATATATATGTACTGGAATGATGTGACTGAGTTGTATGATTGCATTATTATTATATATCTGTATTAATAAATATTAGAATTTTAAACTATAACTTTTTTATTTATTTGAATTATGAGATTCTTATAATTTCAGGGTTATTATTTATAAAAGCTTACTGATATTCATTCCCATATATCTCTAAAGAAATAAAATAATAAGATTCGTAGGGCAGATAAGGAAATTATAAAACATATAAATGTTTCTTTGTAAGATAGCCTTGGGTTCATTTTCTCGATAGACATTGTCTCCCAGACCTTGAGACCGAGCTAGTCTGGATAAGGTACCCAAAAAAGTCCACTGGAATTTTTTCTTTTGTTTTTGAGGGGTATAATTCTTATTAATTGATAAGATTGGCACTTGAGATAGGAATTATTCCATACTCATAAATATACCTACTCGAAGCTCAGATAATCTGTTTTCACTCAAATTCTTCGAATAGGATCCTGGGTAGACTAATTGAAAAAAAATCTGATAAGGGCTCTTATCTATTTCAAAATTAATTAAAAAAATAGTTCCAGATTTTCAAATAAATTACAATTGACAAAATAAAAATAAATGTACCGCAATCAAAACTTTTTAAATTAGAATATTTTTACATTTCTGTTTATAATTATGTATATGTTTTATGGCATGTATGACTAATTAAAAAAAGGTACAAAAATTCAATTTCTTTTAAAATTGTACATTCTAATTTTGAATTTTCCAGTGGTGCTTTTGAACTGAATAAAGCATCCAGTTTGATATATATATTAGATGCCTAATTTTATGTAATATTTTATAATTAGTCTAGATAGTTTTTATTAAAAAAATATGATCTAAGCAATAACAACAAAAAGTTTTTTCAAGTGTGTTTACATATAAGAATGTTTTTAAGTTGAGATTGTAATAAACCTTTTAATTAAAAAAAAATCATTTTAAAATATATTATTATTAGTAAAACTTTCAAAGTTAACTAGAAAAAATGTGAATGTTTAAATTTTACTTATGCTATATTAGTGAGTTTTGTGCTAAATCTGACAGGAATTGAGATTAATATTTGTCTTTTGATGAACTGTTGATTTTCTTTTTTTCTTTTTGATAATAGTATTTAACAAGATAATGTTTTATATTCTTATGGAATAAGTATCCACATTTTTGAATATGACAATGCTTATGTCAGGAAAGATTACCTTCTTAATATTTTTATATCATACTATTTTTGCTGGGGAAAATAAATATTTTTGTCTACAAATGTGTCCACAGTAGATCAGAGTTTGTTATTCTACTAGAATTTATTTATTACATATTTTTGAATATGAAATCAGGTATATTTTTAATACTACTAAGATTTTACTCTACTCCATATATACTTGAATTAATGTGTTTCTGAAATATTTGAATGTAGTTTAGATTTATTATTTTACATACCTTTGATCTTGTAGCAAGACAATCATTTAAAATAACAAGCACTATTGGATAGATATATTTTCTGCTATAATTATCCAGTACCTACTCATGACCGAGTTTCAGTTTTTAAATATTATATATATTTTAGCTTAAATGTTTATGATTATTATAATGCAATAAACATCAATAAATTTTGGGAAAAAAACATTTTTTTTAGTTCTGAATGATATATCGATTTTGAAAAGAAGTTAGGATATTAGTTTTATTATTATTAAAGGCTTTATTGAAGTTGGAAAATCAGTTTGTTTGTTTATTTGTTAAGTTTTCATCTTTTTCAAGTTAGAATGAAATTTTAAAATTGAGGTTTCATATATTAAATTCAATAGAATTGCTTGAAATTTAGTATATAACTAAATAATTTAAGCCTAATCCATATAAGACATTCATCTTTTCAGTAGACCACACAGTTTAGATATAAAACAGAGAATAAGAAAATATCAAAAATATTCAATAATTTCATGTAACAATATGTTTGAATGATGTTATGAGAGAAGATCACATCTGACTATGGTCAGACCTAGGGTCTTTGGTAGGATGCTAGATGTGGTGTGATGAAATGCATGACCTATGATTACATCCACATTCCGTAGACTAGCTCTAAGACTTATTTATTAAATTTTGACATAATTTGGATCAGTTCATCTACATCTCAACACTTTAGGATCTGTTGCCTCAGTATTCAAACTCAGGAAGAATTAATGTTCAACTCTCTTAACAGGGATGTAACAATGCATACTTATGATCAGATTACCTTCTCCAAGTTGCTATTAATGTATAACCTTCATTTAAAAATTTTCTATCCTAATTATAAAGTAGTGGTGAAAGTAGGTTTAGGGTATTGATTTTACAGATGAATGCAAAAGCTGGTCCAATAAACTAAGGAGACTTTACCACTTCAATAAATTTTATAACATTTATTTATAAAACCAAATATATGAAAACATTGCTTATAATTTTAAATAAGTAAAAAATAATAATATTTACAATTAAAGATAAAAAGATTGTACGTATATCTCCAGTTAAAATGTCAGTAATGAGCATCTATCATATTAACAGTCTAATAATTAAAAGTGACCAGTTCCATAATCCTCATGATAGGTATTCATGACACAGACATTTCTATGTACAATAAAATAAAATATGAAATATTTACTTTATTATATCTGTAGCTAGCTAATTAAATTAATTTAATAATCCCCATGATAGGTATTCATGTCATAGACATTTCTATGTACAATAAAATGAAATATTTACTTTATTATATCTGTAGCTAACTAACTAATTTAATTTAATATTCATCCTAAGCATAGATTTGGTACACAGTTTCAGTTATAAAGATTGACTTGTCTGAAGACTCCTTTTTTATTTTTCATATAAGAACAAAGAAACAATACTTGATATGATAGCAAAGTAGATCTACTCAGAAAGCTAATCATTTGTACTGAAAATATTTAAATAATAATATTAGTTTAACAAATAACAAACAATGTAATTCTGTCTCATTGAGTGTGTGACATTAATATTTTAAAGAGTAAACTCTTATATTTAAAATTCAAATGCACAGTCATGAACAAAAGTCAAGAAGCACTTGGAAAGAGAGATCGAACCTAAATTTTATAAAAAAAGAATTCTGACTGAACTCCACCTCCCCTCCATGCTCTTTTTGTTTTCTGCTAAATTAGACTTTCCCAGAATGTTGAATCAGAAAATTTTACATTCGTGTAAGAATAAGAATGAAATAATGATGGAAAAATTAATAATACATACACATATCTATACAAAAAAATATTCATAACACATAACAAAAATATATATATATTTCAGGGATTGATAAATCAGATTTATTAAATCAATAAAATCCTTATATTACAGTTCATAGTGTTTAAATGTCTTCCAGCCTGCAGATATCGATTTGCTCATTGTGAATTCTGAATGTCACACACTGAAAAATTCTGCATTGATTCTTTTACTCTTTGCAAAAACATTCCATGCTGCATGATGAAGATTTCTCAGGTGATTTAAATGTAGAAATATGGCTATTAAACATCAATGGTCATAGGGCTAATGCTCTCACCATAGGACAATCAATTTCTGCAGTCAGACCACATTGTTCTAGTTCTATATATATAAGTTTATGTTCAGTTGCAGTTTAAAATTGAAAGAAATACTTTTGAACATGATAAAATACACTTATCTTAACATCTTCTATGCTGGATATATATATATTTATTTTCTGGGCTTCATTAGAACAAACGTTCGATCTTAATCTTTTTTATTTTTATTAGAAACTTGAAATGACTTTTTTAGATCTATCCAGCTACTTGGGTTTATTTAGATGCAACATTTGTTGTTTGCTTTCTTAAATCTCATGCTAATTTTATTTTTCTGAGACTAAAACTTTTCGAACTAAGGTGTCCATTTTGCATGGTGTTCACAAACTCTTGCTTCAATGGAGTTGACTTCCCATAGCAAACATATGATTTTTAAGAAGCAGGGGTGATAATAGCATTTTCTTTTTATAGTTAATGTTGTTTCCATTTCCTAGCATGTATAATTTTTTGTTTCCTTTTTATTCACTATGTATCTCTGTTATTGCCTATCTGTACTGTAACGAGAATTACTTGTTCTTTAAACCTTTTGATTTTTACAACTTGAACTTTTTAATTTTTAAAACTTTCTAATTATTTATTTATACTTTTTTTATATAAATAACTCATCATATTAATTTATTGTCTATCTGTACTGTAACGAGAATTACTTGTTCTTTAAACCTTTTGATTTTTACAACTTGAACTTTTTAATTTTTAAAACTTTCTAATTATTTATTTATACTTTTTTTATATAAATAACTCATCATATTAATTTACAATATGATTTTTAAGGAGCCCATTCATCAAGCAGAAGAGTAAATATGATTAATACTTACATATCAACCATATCCCTGGTCAGACTGAGATTTGATATTAAACTGATGGCCACCTTTCCAGACTGATGTAACTTGAAGTAACTCCTCAACTACATGAAACATGAAACATCCCATGGGGAAATTTATAACAGGTTTAAACCCAGAGTGTAATTCAAATATTTAGATTGGAACCCATGAAATGTCACTAACATGTTTCATGTGCTTGATCCATGGCTAGTTTTTCACATGAGACTGGCTACACATTTGCTTATATGAATGGAGAGAGAGACAGAAAAATGACATCAATAATTCAAACAAATTTATTAAAAGATAATAATTATAAATATTATGATAACAATCCAAACAATTAAATATACAACACATAATGGATAGTATACACTCAATAAGTTTTGCATGCTTATTTACAAATTCTATTTCATATGAAATATCAAAGTTTTAATACTGACATAAAACAATATTTATCTAGGATTTATAATACATCTTTTTGAGCTTATTTGTGGATTCAACATTGTCTTTAATTTCCATAGAGAGTTCAAATAGTCTTTGGTTTCCATGTTAAGTATGCACAGTTCTTGGATTTTTGTATATGGGTATATACAGTTCTTGGTTATTCTTTGTAGGTGGGTGATCACCCCTTTGTCCTCAGATCCAGTTTGTTTCCTAGTCCAGGCATTGGTAACATGAAGGAAGCTTCTTGGTGTCTTATTCTATGGCATATCTGTTTCATTTAATTTAGTAAGGTGGGTTGAAACTTCAGCAGAAGGGGAGTTAGAGTAATTTATTATGGCATTTTGCTAATGGCACATGGGAGAAGATGGGTGGAAGTTCTAGCAATCATTCTCTTTAATAACTTGAACTGAACTCTTTGATCTTCTCAACTCAAACTTAACTTAACTCAAACTTAACTTAACTGAATATAATAGAGAATATGTGCCTTTTATATTACTCTGACCCCACCTTTGCTGGCATTTCAACTGCGTTATCAATACATTTTATCTCTAAAAAAATTTAATTACAATTTACATTTCTTTATTTTCTGTTTTTTAATTTTAATTACAGAGATTAGAATTAGAGATATATTGTTTAATTAATCAGTCTGGAATTTTAATCTCCAGAGCCTGATTAGTTTTGTACAAACTATTTTAATTAATTATAAGAAACTTTTTATTTTTTTAATTAAAAACACTTTTTTTAAAGAGTATTATAAAATAAAAATATATAAAAGAAAGACAAGTTGTAATTATTATTAATTCCTAACTTATCTCTAATTTTTTTTTTCTATTTTTTTTAAACTATCAAATTATGATTATTTTATATTTTTTTTAATTAAAAAAACTACAAGTAAATTATGTAACTCATATACACACACACCTGCACAATGCATATATATATATAGTGTTACTTCACACCCCTTCCAATTGAGAATTTTAAGTGCATCGATCACTTTTTTCTTAAGTATTGACCACTTCAAATTCTTATTTTTACTAACATTATTTTTCTAGAGTGCATTTTAGTTTTTGTTTTCATCATTAGGTAATAAATGTAATGTTAAGAGAGGCAGATAGCAAAGTATTAGGCAATTCAACACACAAATTGACTTTGTGCTGATTAAACCAAACTTTAATTTCTTGCAGAAGTCATGACTACAGCATGGGTATTTTTGTGCACAACAGATTACAAACAGGGTCTTTAAGATTGCAAATGGCAGGATTACTTCTACTGCACATTCGATTTACAAAATATTTATTTTATTTGATTACTGGGAATTTTTCCTCCAGATTAATTATTATATGCCAGATTTTTTTCTACTGGAGCATCATCAGTATTATTTATTCTTCACATTACCCACCTGTAGAACAAAGTTATCACATGAAAAGGCTTAACCTTTTAACCACTAATTTTATTATTGGTTGTATCAGATAAAAATCAAATCTTTGAATTGGCCAACTCACAAACTGAAGACAAAGCCTATTGTTAAAACATATTTGCCTATAATATTAAATTCAACTCAGATACGTTTATAAAAAGTATATTATTAATTTTTCAGGTTATGAAGAGAACGAAAGTTCTTTCAAAAATAAATTGCTATTTATTTATTCTAAAATATTCAATATCGGCAACATAAAAGCTATAATATAAACAAAAAGATCGACTTTTACGTTATAGAAAAGTAAATATTTCTTTTTACTACATCTTCAATATTTTTACTTAAATCTTCAATATTTTTCGAAAATAATTTTGTTTTTTTATTATTCTCTCTGAAATAATTTTAATTTCTCAAAATATTCTTTTATAATAATTTAAATCGTATTCGAAATGAAAATCTCAGCGTTTTTCTTTATTTTCTTTGATCAGGCAGTTTCTTTGTTCTTTCCAGCCAATCAGAATGTCTTTTTCGGCTGAGAGCATGCTAAGAACCAATCACAAATAATGTTCCTTCTTTGTTTAGGTTTAAATGCATTTTTTTCTATTTTTTACTTGTAAAATAAATCGGAAGATGGCACCATCTTACAGAACTTTTAAAAACGAATTCAATACGTGTTTAACGAATATTTTCGTATAAAAACTGGCTGAGTTAGAGTGATGTCAGATGTCGACGAGGAGCCTCGTAAGAGGCGGGCAAAGAGTTAATCCAACCAAAATCAGGCCTGAAATTTATATCTTTGCCTAAATACTCGCACACCCCTCAATCTTAATTTAACACATTTTTTTATATTTGATAATGATTTATTTTCATTAGTACTTTATCATATGCTTGTTTATTTCACTTTTATTTTTAAAGCATTACTTTTACTCTCTTTTTATTTTATTTTAAAAGAAACATTTTCATTTTGCTTGTTTATTTTGATTTAACACATTTATTTTGTTTGCATCACGCTCTGCTATATTTTAGACTTATGAGCTGGAATATCTCAATAATTGAGAAGACATAATCGATGGTTTTGACATAACTTGATTTAACATTTTCACACTTAAGTTCTTTAAGAATTTATTTCTGTTATCATTTTTTTAATTTCATTTTCATTATTAAAACTAACTTTGATACTTGTCTTTACATTTTTTAAAAACTCTAGTTTTTTTAAATCATTTTATTTTTATTTCATTAAACTTTGTTAAACATTTTCATTTTTTTTAAATCATTTTATTTTTATTTCATTAAACTTTGTTAAACATTTTCATTATTCCACTACATTTCCCCTAATACCACTTGTATGCCAATTCCTAACCTAATGCCAATCAATTCCTACCCACACCTATTTACCTACATATTGTATATATATATATTTAATACCAACTAATATTTCAACAAAATAATCCCACTTACCTTTCTTTTATAGCATATAAAATTATTATTAGTGCCATTTTGTTCTCTTTCATCTCTCATAATTTTTTTCATTTTAATTGTATATATTTTTATTTATGTCAGCCGAATTTTTATTTATTTTTATATATTACACATTTTTCTTTTTTAAATTTGAACAATGTCTGTGCTCCATGTTGGAAGCCATTTGTAATGGGAATTACCTGTCCTTTAAACCTTTTGACTTTTACAACTTGAACTTTTTAATTTTTAAAACTTTCTAATTATTTATTTATACTTTTTTTTATAAATAACTCATCATATTAATTTACAATATAATTTTTAAGGGACCTATTACTCATGCAGGAGACTAAATATGATTAATACTTACATATCAATCATACCCCCGGTCAGACCGAGATTAAATAAGATATTAAACTGACGGTCATCTTTCCAGACCAAAGTAATTCCCTGGCTGCATGAAATGTGAAACATCCCATGGGGAAATTTATAACAGGTTTAAACCCAGGGTGCCATCCAAATACTTAGATTGGAACCCATGAAATGTCACTAACACATTTCACACACTTGTCCCATGGCTAGTTCTTCACGAGACTGGCTACACATTGCTTATATGAATTAAGAGAGAGAGAGAAACAACATCAATAATTCAAACAAATTTATTAAAATATAATATTTATAAATATTATGATAACAATCAAAACAATTAGATATAAAACACATAATGGATAGTATACATTCAATAAGTTTTGCATGCTTATTTACAAATTCTATTTTGTATGAAATTTCAATACTGACATAAAACAATATTTACCTAGGATTTATAGCACATCTTTTTGAGCTTATTTGTGGATTCAGCATTGTCTTTAGTTTCCATAGGTGGTTCAAATAGTCTTTAGTTTCCATGGTAGGTATGCACAGTTCTTGGATTTTGTATATGGGTATGTACAGTTTTTGGTTATTTTTGTAGGTGAGTGTCATCCCTTTGTCCTTGGATCTGGTTAGTTTCGTGGCCCAGGTATTGGTAACATGAAGGAAGCTTCTTGGTGTTTTGTTCTATGACATGTCTGTTTCACTTAATTTAGTAGTGTGGGTTGAAACTTTGGCAGAAGGTGAATTAGAATAATTTATTATGGCATTTTTCTAATAGCACATGGGAGAAGAGCGGTGGAAACTACCGAACACAGAACTCAGTTCTAATCAATCATTCTTTTTAATAACTTGAAATGAACTATCTGAACTTCTTAACTTATACTTAACTGAATGCAATAGAGAAAATGTGCCTTTTATATTACTCTGACTCCATCTTTGCTCGAGTTTCAACTGCATTGTTAATACATTTTATCTCTAAACAAATTTAATTACAATTTACATTTCTTTATTTTTTGTTTTTTAATTTTAATTACAGAGATTAGAATTAGAGATATATTGTTTAACTAATCAGTCTGAAATTTTAATCTCCAGAGCCTGATAAATCTTATACAAACTATTTTAATTAATCATAAACTTTTTATTTTTTTTAATTAAAAACACTTTTTTCTTAAACAGTATTTTTGATAGATCATAAAATAAAAATATATAAAAGAAAGACAAGTTATAATTATTACTAATTTTTAACTTATCTCTAAATTTTCCCTCTATTTTTTTAAATGATTGAAATATGATTATTTTAAATACAAGTAAATTATGTAACTCATATATGCACACACACTTGTGTAACATGTGTATGTACATACTGTTACAATATGTATCTGGATTATCGATTCAAGAAATAAAATCTTGCATTATTATCTCTTATTTTACGCTGTTTGGTATAGTGACTGACCTTTGATTGTTACCATGGTTAGCCTATCGTTTAGGTCATTGTTTTATGTTTGTTGGTGATGTACAAAACATTTAACACAAAGTGATTGTTATTATATATATATATGTTTGTATCAATCCTTTCAGTGATTACTTTGACTTATTTGGCAATTAGAATATAGTTCTTTTTAAATATGTAGCTATGTACAGTTTTGTAACGACTTATTTAGTTATGTAACACAGAATTGATACACTATGCCTATATAGCTGTTTATGTCTATTCCCTCAAATTTCTAAAATAGTATGTTACCAAAACCCATTGACTCTGCTAGATATAACTTTTGACTAAGTAGTGTAACATTTCAGGTGGCTAAAAGTTGGTATAGGTATGATTTTAAGCTACCCTCATAAATCCCCTTTCCTTACAGGGTTAACATTTTGCTTTATGATTAAAATTTTTAACTTTTAATGAGTGTATGTGGGCTCATTTTTGGGCACATTGCTTCCTTTGTTATTTATGAGAGATCATGAAACCTATCTTCCCCTACTCCTCTTTAAACCTTTGTTTTTAAATATCTTCCCTGTTATCCCTCCTCTCAGTGCTTTAATATCTTTCTAAATGAGAATTTGGCATAGGGCACATATATATTTTTTGATTTTATGGTCTAAACCATATTATTTATGTATCTATTATAGATGATATCTGTTTAGTAAACTTTCTCCTCTTCTTTTGAGATGTATTGGATTTTGAGGATTATCTCAAGCTACAAAATCCATCACCATGTGTGGATTAAATCATAAAAAGAAAATTGATAGGATGTAAGGCATCTTAGCAATTATTCTGAAGTATACTCTCATAAACACAACACAAGAGCTATTGTTACCCTAGTTACATTTTCTCCCTTTTTTGATGTTCTCTCATTTACTCTTTCTTACTCTACTGACCATCTCTAATCCAAACTCTTATACAATGTTTGGTGTGGAGTTGGTAATCATATATTTATAGTGACTGACCAAGATACAGCTTCAACATTCTGGCATTGTAAGTGCTGGTTTTCTCTTTACATCTACTCAAAAAACATTTGGACCTGCCTCTTTTACTATGATATAGAGTTGTTCATATTGTGAATAAAAATTTCTGATATTTACTTTCACAGGGCTTGCTTATATGATGGCCTTTTATAAATACTCTATCACCTACTTGAAATTTATATGCAGATGTCTTTTCATTTTTATTCCTTTGTTTTGTTCTCAACTCATTGTTCATAGGCCTTTTGCCTAACTGTTTTGGCATTTGTACCAAGGTGTACAGTTGTCAGTGTATATTTTACAAATAATATTGATGTGAGTTTGTTAAAATGCAGATTAATGGACATAAATCCAGTTAATTCATTTATGCTCCAAGTAAAATAATTCACCACACATTCCATTTGTTTCACCCATCCCTTATGCTCATCATCTAGGTAAGTTCTGAACAATTGTCCTAGCTCCTGCAACACATGTTCATAAGAGTTGGACTGTGGATTACTAATGGATATGAGAACATGTTTGATCTGAGCTTTCTTGACCCATTTCTTCCATTCTTTGGATAAAAAAGGGAGTAGCATGGTCTTTTATTATGGTCCTGGGCTTCTCTATCCTAATAAATTGGAGGGTGCCTAATGCTCTGATGGAATGTCTAGTATTAGCTTGGGATATTGGGTAAGCCATAACATACTTAGAAAAGAGATCATATTCTACCAATATATCTTTTTGTTCAATGAGAGTAGAGTTCCATAATACTCTATTGCTAGGATTTCATTAGGCTTTTCTGGTATTATTGACTTAACTTGACATATAAGCACACAAGACAATCTCAGACTGATTTTAAGATGTATTTACACACTGTTGGCCAGTGAAACCAATTTTTAAGAGTATGTTTTATCTTATGGGGGCTGTAGTGACTGTATAGGCAAAGGACATACATTTTGAATGGGTTTGTTAATAACTTAGGTATCACTATGCTCCTTTCCTCAATGTCTAAGTTTGGTTTGTAAAGCAAAACTTCCTCGAGCTTGTAACATTTAAGGTCCTTTGGTGACTGCAGAAATTTCTTTTAACATTTCAATGATTGGTTTTAAATTTGGTTTTCTAGCAGGAATTTCTGGCAATGATTCTAGATCATTCTCTACATTATTGTCAATCATAAGACTAATGTTAACAATGTAAGCATTGTCTACCGAAAGATGATTTTGTTCAGACCTGCATGAGTTTTGACTTAGCATGTCTGCTACCACATTCTTGGATCCTTTGCACTACTGTATGCTGTAATTGAATTCCTGCAACACAATCTCTGACTAAACGTTTATTAGTCATGTAGCTGTGATTCAGGAATTTGAGGCTTTTGTGATCAGTGATCACTATCACTTTTGATACAAGAAGCATCTGTCAAAACTTCTAGAAGGCCCACACTATTGCTAGTGCTTTCTTCTCTGTAACTGTTTTTCTGGGTCCTTTATGAACCATATAATAAAATAGAAAATGCCAGGTTGGCATCCTCTTGGATTTGGGATGTCACTCCTAATCCAAAACCACTACTGTCTGTCTGGACAATAAATGGTTTATTAAAATCAGGGAAAGCTAACATGGTTTGCTGTAAGAATCCTGTTTAATGTCTTCAATTGTCTTATCTTGCTTCTTGGTCCATTTTCACTTTTCATCCTTTCTGATTAATTTTAATAAGTATTCCATACAGTCTAAAAACTTCTGGTAGAAATATTCCCAATGCTAAAAATGATCTGATTTCTATTCATGGGTTTTGGAAAGTTCTGTATGGCATTAATATTATCAGGATGAGGTCTTATCCCATTGCACCCAATGATATGACCTAAGAAGACCACCTCACTACACACTAATAAGCTCTTCTTAAAGTTGACCTTAATTCCCTTTTCATAACACTCCTTAAAAAATAAAGTCAGGTGTTGAAGAAGTTCTTGAATGGTGGCAGATGCTATAATCACATTTGTCCATGTAAATGGTTATGATCTGTTTGACATCAGGAGATAGGATTCTGTCTAAACATTTATCAGACGTGCACCACTATTGGGCAATCCAAAGGGCACCCTATTGAACTGGTGGGTAAAACCCTTGTATTGGAAGGCAGTGTATTGGTGATCATCTGTATAGAGCTCAATCTGCCAATAGGTGGAAGTGATATTGAAAGTAGAAAATACTTTACTTCCAACCTTATGAATAAATCATGGATGGGTAATGGGTTGTCATTGTCAGGAAATGATAATCTTTTTCAACTTCCTAATATTTAAACAAAATCTCATCAACCATCTTTTTTCTTCACAGTTACATCTGGATTACAGTAAGATGAAAAACATTTGGAAATAATCCCCCAATCTAGCATTTTGTTAATCTATTTAGATACCTCTTCTTGATACTGGTACAGAGTAGGGTATCATTTGGATTGAAATGGTTGGTCATGAATTAGTTTTATCCTCTGCTGGAAACTCTTGATTATCCCTGGTATTTCTGAGAAAATGGGGCCAAATTCATTAATAACAGATTGTAACTTAACTTCATCATTTCCAAGTAAACTGGATTCCACAATCATTTGTTCAATCAAGGCTTTTGGAATTGAAGATATCATCCAATCAACTTCAGGTAGGTCATGTCTTGGATTGCAATGTCATCTCCAAAAACTCACTATTAATCTTAACTACTTTGTCTAGGAAATCAATGTACAATGGCTCATGTGGAGTCTTCCCCTAGAATGACCTCATGTATTAAGCCATTCAATATAAGAAAAACATGATATACAGTTGTTTGGCCCATCTTGATTTGGACCCAGATTTGTTTTTAGAACAGCTTGGCTTTTTTATTTTTAGCCATGGTAATTTGAATCGATTTCAGTGATAGGATATTTATGGTGTGGTTATTTTTTAGTGCCTTAAGATAGAATGCATCAGACACCACTGAGATTTGGCTACCTGAGCTAATAATGCATTAAGTGGTAAATCCTCAAGCAACATATCTATCATGGGGCAGCTTTGCACTACATAATTGGGTGTCTTATCTTCCCATAAGCACATTAGATATGTGATTTCCTTGCTTATAATTTGGTCTGTTTTCCCCATTGTTTTTTTGGTCTCTTGAAGTGAGGGACATAGCCTCAATACCCTTTTAGTTTGTTTTCCTTTGACTCTTGGATGAGTGTTTGCTGCATAGTGGTTTATTAGAATTTTCTGGGCTATTAATGGGACTCATTGTGGTCTTGTCCCTTGTCTGATTTCATCTAGGTGACCAAGGGTATGGGGAAATTGGCTGTAAAAATTCCTTATCAAGTGGATGGGATTATTATTTTTCCTGCTTTTATAGTATATTGCATTCATAGTGGGCTCATCTTTTCACTTCTTAGAGGCTCTGGTAGATGTATTGCAAGTGTTTACACCTATGTTATTCTAATAGTTCACCTATTTGTTCTATGCTCTTAGCATTCATGCATAGAAGAGACTGCTCTACTTTTAAAGGTAAGTTCTTCCTAATAATGTGGATGATCTTACTCTCACTTAAACAACAGGTGTTGAGAGTTCCCAGCTTAGGCATTTCACAGTGGAAAAACTTGTTTAATGTTTCTTCAGTTGCTTGCCTATAATTTTCCTGGAACAGTTGACATACCAATGCTTCCTGTTTGTCCCTGTTACAGAAGCTCTTTACTATTAAAATCTGGTACTAATCAAAGATAGACAGGGTCTGGAGAAAGAATTCTTACCACATTAGGGCATCTCCTTGTAGATGACTGTAGGCAATAATTGTCTCCCCTTCTGTCAAGTTCTGATTAACTGTAAAATACAAGTTCAGGCTCCTCAAGTGTTCTCTAGGGGCTTCACTGGCTAATCTTTTAAAAACCCTGAGCTTCATGAATTGGTTGATTGAATTAATGTGGACTAGCTGATCAGGTGGCCTACTTAATTCCATCTGGGTTTTCTGTGGAATTTTCATAGGGTCTTCCTGACTAGTTTGACAGACTTTGGGATCACTATTCATGTAGTTGAAATAAATGGGTAATTATACCTTTTGGTTGCTTGGTTGGGTGAGATAGGTTCAAAGACAGGCTTGATCATCCCCTGGGGATCCCTCATAGCATTCTTCTTCTGATGAGTCATCGCATTCTTCCCCTCCTTTACATCTTGTGCCTCTTGATTTTTTGATCTGGTATCTTAATGCACTCAGGCTTTGATGGATGTACATCATTGCATAATGCTTTTATCCAGTTGCTCTATCTACTCTTGAGTCTCATCTAGGTTGTTCTTGACCTTCTCAAGTTAGTTTTACATTTGATGACCTTGGACTCTGTAGTAGCCATTTTATTTTCTAAGCCTCCCATATTTTGACTTAAATCATTCATGGCTTCCCCATGCACCCTTATTTCTGCATCTTACATATTCAAGGTTTGTTCTATCTTGGCATGCACAACTTGGAATATCTCTTAGACTACCACTTGATGCTTTTTTGATTATCCTGTATCTCCCCTTTGAACATCTCATAAATTTTAGCATACTTCTAGGTATTTATTATTGAGCTGACTGTGATGCTGTCTTGTAACTTTCCTCATATCTTATCCTATACCTTGTATCTTTGACCTCCACACCCCCAGATCTCTACTATAGCTTGTTTCAATTCAATATTGTCCTTGTGGACTTTTTTTATATCCAAAGAGAGTCATCCCATCTCTATAGACAATCTAGTTTCTACATTGTTGATCTTTGTTTTCATGTGTGCCTTCATTTAATCCATGTCTTCTTTAAAATCTTTCCTCAGACATGCCATACTCTCTCTGATCTTGTGGTTCACCCTCACTTCTATACTGTCCATATTAACTTTCATATTATTCTTATCCCTTTTTGTTGCCATCTCAGTTTTCATTCTGTTCATGTTAGCCATTATCAATTGAAGCATCTGCATCATCGCCCACAAATTTTCATCAGACAGTGCTTCTTGAATCCTGCTCAGTTGAGTTGCATCATCAATGGGGGGTCCCTCTTTTTCAGTGGTCACTTCATCATCACTGTGCACCTATGGGAAATTATCTTTTTTCGCTACAGACCCCCTAGGCATCTGACCAGGCAAAAGCTCTCCCTCATGACTAACATTAATCTCCTTCATCTGAGCATCACTACCATCTTCTCCATAATATTTTGACTCCATATTAGCTAATATTTTCCAGTTCTAAGTATCATTAATCAAGCAATTCAAATAAATATTTACTTAACCCTTTCAGAGTAGGATAGTGAATGATTGTTATAGGTTTTTATATCTCTTTGACCATTTCACATTTAGCAATAACTTTTGTATTGGATCTATTTATGATGTTATGCTTATCTATATATTTAGTCTAATACTCTTTGTTCCTGATTTACTAATTATTTATGTTGTCTCCATTTATTGGCCTTGCATTCATAGTCTTGCATTTGTCTAATACATATATCTAATGTTTTATTTAGGTTTCACATGTTCCCACCTAACAGTTAGGTATGTTAATCATTTGTGCAGCATGTAAGTAGTTGGGTTTATCATACAAGGGGTAAAAAGTGGTAAGCTTGAATAGTATGCTAAAAAAAATATATATATTTTTAAAATTCCAGTCCAATAGCTGGACCTCCCTTGCAACTAATATGTCCAGGCATAACATGTTGGGTCACATGTAACAGTCCATATGAATGATATGAGAGAGGGTCACATCTGACCTACTGTCAGACCTGGGGTCTTTGGTGGGATGCTGAATATAGTGCAATGAAATACATGACCTATGGTTACATCCACACTCAATAGACTAACTAAAGACCCATTTATTAAATTTAGTATAAAAATTTAGGCCAGTTCATCTACATCTCAACACTTTTTCAGATCCATTGCCTCAGTATCCAAACTCAGGAAGTATTCATGTTCGACTCTCTTAACAGGAATGTACCTAACCAGACGTATGTTCAGATTACCTTATCCAAGTTGCTATTAGTGCATAACCTTTATTTAAAAGTTTTCTACCCTAATTGTAAATTAGTGGTGTATGTGAGTGTGTGTAAGTATAGGGTATTGCTTTCATGGATAAATGCAAAGGCTGGTTGAATAAACTAAGGAGACTTTATCACTTCAACAAATTTTATAATATTTATTTATAAAACAAAATATTTTAAAACATTGCACATATATTTAAATAAGTAAAAAAAAATAACAATATTTACAGTTGATGATAAAAAGATTGTACTGATATCAGTAATGAGCATCTATCATATTAATGATCTGATAATTAGAAGTTACCAGTTCCATAATCCCCATGATAGGTACTCATGTCACAGACATTTCTATGTGCAATAAAAAATAAAATGAAATATTTTACTTTATTATATCCATAGCTAAGTAGCTGAATTAATTTAATATCCACCCTAAGCATAGATTTGGTACATGGTTTTAGTTATAAAGATTGACTTGTCTGAAGACTCCCCTTTTATTTGTCATTTTTGATATGATTGCAAAGTAGATCCACTCAGAAAGTTAATCATTTGTACCGAAAATAGTTAAATAATAATAGTTTAACAATAACAAACAATGGAAATCTGTCCGTGTATGTGACATTAATATTTTGTACCAAAAATAGTTAAATAATGATATTAGTTTAACAATAACAAACAATGTAAATCTGTCTGTGTGTGTGTGACATTAATATTTAAAGAGCAAACTCTTATCTTTAAATTTCAAATGCACAGTCATGAATGAAAGTCAAGTGCTTGGGAAGAGAGATCAAACCTAAATTTTATTTAAAAAAAGAATTCTAACTGAATTCAACCGAATTTTCACTGAATTCAACCTCCCCTCCAAGATCAAACCTAAATTTTATTTTAAAAAAGAATTCTAACTGACTTCAATCGAATTTTCACTGAATTCAACCTCCCCTCTCTGCTCTTCTTGCATTTTGTTAAATTGGACTCTCCCAGAATGTTAGATAAGAAAGTTTCATGTTTGCATAAAAATAATAATGAAATAAAGATGGATGAATTAATAATACATACATGTATTTATACAAAAAAAAATTCATAATGCATAACAAAAACAATTATATTTCAGAATTTGATAAGTCACACTTATTAAATCACTAAAGTCCTTTTTATTTTACAGTTTAAATGCCTTCCTCCTGCAGATATTGCTTGCTCATCACCACTTCTGAATGGTGCACTCTGAACAATTTTGCAACAATGATTCTTAGTTTTCTTCCACTCCTCACATAAACATTTCAGGATGGATGAAGATTTCTCAGGTGGTTTAAATGTAGAGATATGGCTATTAATCTTTTATGGCCAGGGTTAATGCTCTCTCTAAACAATCAATTGCTCTAGCCAGGCTACATTGTTCTAATTCTATATATTGTAACAGGATGATTTCTTCATCATCCAATTCCACCAGTTTAAACTCATCCAAGTTCACATATATTTTTTAAAATCCACTGTATATTAGTATGTAATACTCTATTAATGAGTATGTGCATGTATTTGTATTGCATACATTAATTAATTAAATCTGTATGTGTATATAATGTATGTGCATGTATTTGTATTGCGTACATTAATTAATTAATCAAATCTGTATGCGTATAATAATGTATACATAGTGTAATGGGTTGTCGGATTTCACAGGAGATAGGGGGAGCACATCTTACTATAGGAGGACTTTGGGTCTTTGGATAGGATGCAAGTGATTATGCAGTGAAATACATAACCTATGATTGTATCTACTTCCAATAGACTAGCTGTATATGTTTTTATTAACCTAGATACAATTTGGGTCAGTTCATCCAATTCTCACCCCTTTCTTGCCATGTTAGATCACAGTATTTGAACTCAGGGAGTAATTGCTTGGACTCTCTTATCAGGGAAGGAGATCACACTAATAGCAGTTGTTGCACTCTGTATAGGTGATAATTGATTATCAAAATCCTATAAGTATGTCCAAATACCATAAGATATAGAACAAAATATGTATGTGCAATATATGAATATGTATTGACTATATCTATTTATTTCCTCTAAAATAATAGGATAATATTGATAGGTATGAGAATAATTAAGCTAATAATACTTGTGGTGGATATATGAATAATGATGAGCTAGAGACCAGATTAAAATAAATTATATTAACATTTATTGATTAATAAAAATAAAGTAATAAATATTAATTCATTTTGAAACATGTTATTTGTTATATCAAGGATGAGCTTTTACAACATAGATATCTAAGAATAATATTTATAAAAATAAAGTCCTTATCCCTCAACCCAATGGTAGAAATTCATGCACTTGACCAATTATTTATAAAGACAAATATATAAAAAAACATTGATAGATTACATAATCGTGATTCTATCTGACTAATTGAAATTATATACAAGCACATTAAAAAAAATCTTTGTTGTTCAATTAGATCAGTGATTGCAAATCTTGAGAACTCCCCCTCTGCTTACAAATGTCCTTAACATTAAGAAGGAAAGGCAATAATTTCATACAAGGTTATTAAATCATTTATACAAAAGCAATATAAAAATAAGATTAACTAATAATAAACAAACTAACACAAAATCTGTCATAATCTAGTGTATTGCATAATGTAAAATAATACTGAAAACTCTTACCTCTTATTTCACATTATGCTGTCAAAGTCAGTAGGGTTGGGAAGTTAAACTAATCTAGATTTTATTTAATATAAGTAAAAAAAAAATTAGTTACATCTAATACTTTCCCCTATTTTCTCTTGTAATGAGCTTTTCTAAAATGTTGACACATTTGCTTCCAGTTGTGGGAACGAAAATATACAGAAAAATTTACAATAGACAAAAAAATAATAATAAAACAAAAATCACAATTTTTATCGCATTATACTAATTAAAGTTTGATGTGTCTGTTGGAAAGTATTTATTTGCAAGATAAGTCTCTTTGGATGAAGACGAAATACTGCTCCCTCAAAGAATATCAATCTCTTGTTTGGATCAAAAGACAGTGATTTTAGTAGGCATTTTATCCAAGACAAAGGATGTTCTTCAGGTTTCTTATAAATGGGTAGGTGAAATCTTTATGCTTTCATAGCTTTATTGATGGTGATGTATTCCCTATCGCATACACTTTTTAGCATGCACACATTGTATAATAATAATATTATATATACTTTGGTTTATTTACTTTTATGCAGGTATTTAAAGGCAATGTTTCTTTATAATAACACATTTATCTTATTTTCCCTTTTACGTAAATCCAATTAAAGTTTCTTAATCACCAAATAATAGAATCTTTTCCTTTAAATTATTTCTTCCAATTGATTTGTCTATTTTAACAGTTTAGCTTCTGATAATTCTGAATATTATTCTAAAATGATTTAAATTTGAATGCATATGTCCGTCTTTGCATTCAAATTTTTCATGCAGAAGAAAATTAGCTTTTGTTTTACAAATGCATCATCTCAGAAGGCAGAACACAATATAACAATTAATACTACTTTTAGATTGCATGTGGGTTTTTTTAAATATACACCTGGGTCTCTTTTTACGCGGACTTATTTAACACGATTTTGAAGTTACACAATCCATGTTTCACCGGAAGTCGGACTCCGATAATGCGCTATTACTTTAAATAATAAATTTCACGCACTTACGTTATATTGAAAGTAATAGCACATTATTGTAATTCGACTTTCATCTTAGTAATTTCAATATTTTCAGTGCTTTATAATAGTAAGATTTTATGCAATAATAAAATTAAAATCATGATTTCCACATTTTATGTATACACACATTAAATTTTACAAGATTATAATGTAAATTTGTTCAAACATTGTGCGTGTTAATTTTGCATTTCAAATAACATTCTGTTTTTGCTTTTTAAAAAAGAACGTAATCAATTATTAATCATTTAGTGTCCACAAGTTTATTTTTAAAAGGTGAGTAATAGCAGTGGGCACAATTAAATTTTACAATTAAAAATTAAAATCTGATTTTTAATTGTAATTAACAATTTAAAAATTACTTACGATGACTTGAAATTAATGTCATGTGAAATTTGATTTTTAAATGGAATTGAAAATTAAAGACAAAAATAAGAATTTAATTTTTAGTTGTTAGTTTCATAAACAATTAATAAAATCATCGTCTCAAAGATTAACTACTAATTACGTTATCACCAGAAAACCATTGACACAACATGAGCGTGAAGTTGGCACCAGTTGTTTGCAAACGAACATGTTTTTCGACAAATAGCTATAATAATTAAAACATGTATAAAAAAATGTAAATTACTGTACTGTAAATTATGCATAAAAATATATTATTTTGAATAAAATTAAATATTATAGTTAATTTTATGTTTGTCTTGTATCAATTTTTTTCAAATTTGAAATTTTTTATTAGTCATATTTTATTTCCTTATTTTTTTTGCGCGTGAATTTTAAAGTAATTTTACGTTGTTGCTTTGCTTTTATGCGAATTTTGAAAAATCACAGACTGCACCCCCCCTTTTTCAATGTAAGTTACGTCTATTTTTGTGCGATTTCGTTTGTGCGTGTTTTCTGAGGAACCTATCATGTAAAACGAGACCCAGGTGTATAAACCTTGTCATTTTCCATTGTTGAGCAGACATAATTAATATAGTAGGAATTAAACAATAATTTGTGAACATTTAAAATTTCATTTTCACAGATGGTTGCTAAGTTATTAGATTTTAAATTCGGTCATATTTTGTGAGATTTATGTACAAATTTTTAATATAGTTTTCTTTAGTTAGTGACATCCAACACATGTTTTATTTCAGTATTGGTATACATATATGTTTTCCCTAGTTGTTTAATGTTTTTATTTTTATTTTTAAATAAAAAAGATGTTTATTGTCTATATATGTGTTGGAAAGGAAAAATGCTAATATTAATAAATTGTTTGGCAATTTATTGGTTAAGCAAATATTTTTATATGGCTCCAATTGGCAAAGTGTCCTAAACATTGGATGGTGTGTCAGGGTTGTAACTCATCATTACAGTAGTGATATTTTTAAAATTAATAAATTAAAGTAAGTTGTAAACATCATTGTATGTGTAGAAGAGCACCTAGGTATATATGACAAGGAAACTATAATGCGATAGATTTTGTGAACATTACAACTTTTCTAAATTACTTCTAAGTTTTTGTAAATTTTACATCTATAAATTTGTTTGTATTCACATATAATCTTAAATCCAAAGGTTACTGTCTTATATATATAGTAGAAAGCTGAATAATTAAATCTCTTTTTAAAAAAAAAAGAGAATCAAGGTCATTGGTTTCTCAGAAATATCTCTTGTTAAATTGTAAACTGAGAACCGAAATTTCAATGATTTAATATAAAGTTAAAAAACCAAAGACAAAATTATTGAACTGGCTCTACTTGTAAATAGCTACAGCTGGATCTTTTGTCTTTGATAAAAAAATTTAGAGTTATTAAAACTTAAGAATTTAAAACTAAAAATTGTAAACAACGTAATGGCTTGTTAGGGGGTGAGAAAGATTTGCTATAAAACCCCTAGTTTGAAATCAAAAGGGAACTGACTCTCATCATTTTATGAATCAAATACAGCCAGACTCTATGCCAAAATTTATGATAAGGATCCGAGGCTAGAAGACCTATCATTGCCTTCTTCCTTGTGAAGGAAATTGGTCTAGGAGATGGAAGGAGTCCAGAATAGCAGTCTACCAAAAAACCACCAAGAATGAAGTAGCCCACCAATGAGTGTTAGTGCCTATGCCATGCAAGCCATCTCATCAAGAAGATGATCAGTAATTAAATCTTCTGCAGAGCTCTTAACTAATTCATAATAAATCACTAATAATTCTTATATGCTAGCTATACTATAAATGTGCACAAACTGTTAAATTAAAGTCTACTATTAATAATTAAGTCTGTAATAAATTCGTAATTATTAAGTCTCTTAATGTAATCTTATTTAAAAATAATAATATTGTAAAGTCTTGCTAATTGAAAATTAAACTAGTACTATTTCTGTTAAACATGATAACTATCATAGTTATTATTCTTAATTTATTCAATCTGCGGCTATGCCTTCATTACTTTGCTTATTGCTATGCCACCTTCAGGGCAAAGATTGCAAATATTTTAACAGTAAAGAGACAATTAGATGTTCTCATATAATCTTATATTGCTTTTTAGCACACATATAAATCTTCGATCTGATAACCTACTTTTATATATGTTAAGCTATTATGTTTTAGCTTAGTATAATTCAGGTTTGCATTTTAATAATTATATTAGTTAAATAATAACAAGTATGATATTAAAGCATATTATGAGTAACTAGCTAAGTCCCAAATATGCTTTACTCCTCCTTAGTTTATTATCATAAACTATATAGATTAATTGGTAAACTAGATCATTTTAATTAACCCTTTTTAGCATGTTTTAAATATGCTAATTTATGAACGGGCATATAGTAGTTTCGCAGACCGAAACTAAAGATTTAGCACTTCATTAATTTTATATTTGATATTTGGAAAGCATTGTGAATATATCTTTAGGAAACACATCTGTGTATTATGCCTTACTATATTCTATTGAAATGGACTTTGGTTTTAAGGGCCACCCCATTATTCTTAGTTCGGGTAGCTCTCTTTTAGAACTTGAACATGAGAGTCCAGAACTGAATATTAAGCTGCTAGTTCATACAGCTAGTCTTTTAGAACTGGAACACCGAGGGTCCAGAATCTTCTATTAAGCTACTTCAATCACCCAAACTAAATGTTCTTATATTTCATGATAGCAAGTCATGTGGTCCACAGGAACCAAGTACTTGATACTGAATCCCACAAGTAACTGCACATTCAAATTGCAACCCTTACTAGTTTAGGTAGCACTGCACTCTCGGAAGGTATGCTGCAAATTGCCAGTTAATCTTCTTTTATATTATTCAGTTCAGCATTGATTTGAAATCCCTATTTAGTCTATATAAATGATCTGCATAGTTCATTATGTAATTAAGTATTAATGTTGTCATTCTTGTATGTTTATCCTTATAAAATTTTGGCATGACATAGAATAAGTCAAGTATATTAACTATAGATATTCAAATTAATAAAGTGGCAATAATAACTAATTGATAAAATGTATAAAGTATAGAGATGAGATTCTGTACCCATGCATTTATCATTATACAACTACTATGTAACCTCATATACTATTGTCATAATGTTTTATTCAAAGCTCATTTCATTCAACCCAATTTTTTAAATTTATCATGTTAGCTTAAGTTTGAATATCTTATTCATCTAACAACCATAAGTATGTGTGTATCTATTAGTTATGATATTAGTCATAGTAATTTTCAAGTCTTGTGCTCCACCCTTTGCTACTGTAGGTATGTGAATTAAGGAACTCCAAGTGTGGCCTTATATATATATGTCATTTGTAGGGTAGTAAATCATGGAGTGTTGGTAAAGGGACTAAGGTGCAATCTGATTCGAGGTCTCAACTCCTCATTTAGATCAGCCTTGGGATAATTTGCTAAAACTCTAGACTTTGTTATGTGAATGTCAAATATGGGTTACAATATTACAATATATAAGTTCAATTGCAATTTACAGTTGAAAGAAATACTTTTAAATGTGATAAAATACACTTATATTAATATCTGCTGTGCTGGCTATACAAATATTTATTTTCTGGTTTTCATTCAATCTTAATCTTTTTTTTTTTTATTAGAAGCTTGAAATGATTTTTTAAAAGATCTACCCAGCTATTTGGGTTTATTTGCTTGCTTTATTTAGATGCAATATCTTTTGTTTGCTTCTTTAAATCTCATGCTAAACTTATTTTTCTGAGGCTAAAACTTTTCAAGCAAAGATGTCCATTTTGGATGGTGTTTGAAAACTGTTATTTCAATGGCATTGACTTCCCATAGCAAACATATGATTTTTAAGAAAGGGTGATAATAGCATTTTCTTTTTATAGTTAATATCATTTTCATTTCCTAGCATATGTAATTTTCATTTGCTTTTTATTCACAGTATATGTCTATTATTCTCTACCTATAGTTATTGCGATTATCGATTCAAGAAATTAAATCATGCATTATTATCTCACTCCTATTTTAGATTGCTTGGTATAGTACTTGACCTTTGATTATTGCCATCATTAGCTTGTCATTGTTTAGGTTATTGTTTTATGTTTGTTGGTGACATACGAAACATTTAACACAAAATGATTGTTTGTACATATATGTTTGTATTATTCCTTTCAGTGTTTACTTTGTCTTATTTAGCAATTGGAATTTAGTTTATTTTAAATATATGGCTATTTTTTGTAACATGACATTTAGTTATGTAACACAGAATTGATACATTATGCTTACATAGCTGTTCATGTCTATTCCCTTAAATTTATAAAATAGTATGTTAGCAAAACCTATTGACTCTGCTAGATATAACTCTTCATTAAGTATAGTCTAACCTCTCAGGTGGCTAAAGGTTGGTGTGGGTATGATTTTAAGCTACTCTCACACAGTTAACAATTATTTGAACTTTGATTTGTTTTAAATAATGCTTGTGAGAGGTCATTAAAGATTTTTTCCCAATTTAATATTTTAATTTTGTTAGGTTAATTACTTTCAGAAATAAAAAGCAATTTTAAGGAATACATGTAAAAGGAATATATATATTTTGTTTTGTACTTTGTTTCAATTTAATGATTTGATTAAAACTAGAATTAAAATTTAAAATAAACATTTATTACAATTAATAAAAACATAATTACTAGTGCAGTTTTCATTAGTAAGCAGTGAGAGAAATTTGCCAAAATGTTAGGGAAATTACTTTAGAAATAAAAAGCAGTGGGTGGATGAAATTTTACACATTTTGATGTCAAATATATCAAAAAATTATCATGTTTTAAGCAATATGTGTGCAAGGTTTGTTTCAATTTAATGATTTGATTAAAACTAGAATTAAATTTTAAAATAAACATTTATTATATTTAATAAAAACATAATTTACAAATACAGTAGGCAGATGAAATTTCAAAATTATCTATTATATTCTTAATGTCTGACTTTTAACATAGGTCATTTTCAATAGAAAATGTCAAGTTTTGTTTGTGACATAGTAATTCTTAAGTACATTTTAATTAAATTAAATTTTAAAAATGAATATTGCTTGCTATACACTTACTGATGAGATTAAGAAAATTCTTAAGACTTGCAAATTATTTGACACTACCAATTTAAGGGTATTTAAAGAGTTTTCAATTTTTGATGTATTTTTTAATATCTCATCAATAAGTTCTATGGCATTTATGTCTTTATTGTTACCATCTGTCAAAATAATTTGTAAAGTTGTCACAATGTTTTTGCAAATATTCATTACCATATTTCAAACACCTTGTATAAAAAAGTAAAATAGTCAACAAGTGTTTTGGAGCTGTTCAAAATATTCCTTAAAGAACTCCATACAATATCTAAAAGGGTATAAAATGTGTTGCCTTTAAATTTATCTTCTAGTGTTTACAGTTGTTCAACCAGATGTTCATACTGAAATTGATATTATTCTATTTGTTAATGAACTCCTAATATAGATTTAAACTATGTTTCTCCTTCCCTATCTTCACTTAATTGTAATTCATATCCAATATTTGGAATTATGTTTTTAAATTTCCAAGAGTTTTTTTCCTGAAGAGCTTTACTAACTGGATTAATTCTACTAATTAACTTGTACCATATTATTAAACAGCAGGTGAATGCACCTCTTTGATTTTAATTTCATTATTGAAGCTATCAATATTTAAAATTTCAAAAAGGCAATCATAAATCTTTTCTAATTGATAACATAAAGAGCAAAAAGCTTAAATTTGCACTTACTCTTTAGATACCAACTTATAGCCTCTATTATATTTTAATTAACATGAGCAAATTAAAAATCCTTCTCCTTTTTCTTTTCAAAAACTTTATTTTCTTATATCACCACTGAACATATATTTATATAATACAAAACTCCAACATTTCAACTGTCTTTATCATCATACAATCATTGTCAAGGATCTGCAACAACAATGAAATACATATTTATAAATAAACTTTAATTTCATAAATACCTTCATCTTACATTAACATAAACCGTTACTGTTTATGTTAATGTAAGATGAAGGTATTTATGTAATTGAAGTTTATTTATAAATATGTATTTCATTGTTGTTGCAGATCCTTGACAATGATTGTATGATGATAAAGAGAGTTGAAATGTTGGAGTTTTGTATTATATAAATATATGTTCAGTGGTGATATAAGAAAATAAAGTTTTTGAAAAGAAAAAGGAGAAGGATTTTTAATTTGCTCATGTTATTGTAGAACATATATATTTTAAAAGAAAAAGTGATTGTATATTTGCTGTGTTTTAATATATATGATATATTTTAATTATGAATAATAATATTAATTAACAATAATCTCTCATCAAAACAAATTGTACACATACTAAATACAATATTGAAATTAAAATAATACATATATAATTTATATTATATTATCTGAAGAAACTTTTTTTTCTTTTTTTACTTGATCTTTTTTCTTAAGCAACTATATATAATAATAAGTAAAAGCAAAAATATCCTTTATAACCTAAAGTTCACTTAAAGTCTTTAAGAAGTTCAGTTATTTTTATCTCAGTGAAATTTTTTAGAATGTCTTTTTTAAATATTTAAATACAAGTATATTGGAATATACTGAATCTTAGATGTAATTAAAAGGGATTTGAACCCAGACTTTAAAAAATGATTAAAACCTTTGGTGCTTTAATTGTAAAGTTGCAGAGGTTGGAGAACAATAAATGATGATGAAAACTTATCTTTTGAATCAATTCATATTTTAAGAAAATCACAATGTTTTTTTTTTCATTTCTATAGGTATGGAATGGATAAATAGTAATTTCCTGAGAAGTGAAATTCACTAATTTTAGCATTTCTAAGACAATTGTTTACAAAAAGCAATTCCATTAATTTTAAAACTGGTTTAAAACAAATATTCAATAAGAAGATGTGTAACAATTTTTTAAATAGTGTGGGCAAAATAACTTAAAATTTTTCATCTCAATAACATCTTTAACTTTCATTTTATTTATGCATTTTATCATGGTGAAGATTTTTCAGATGTTTTACTTATTTATTAGGACAATTGAGAGGCATGCAAATAACATTTTAAAACATATTTTAATAAAATTAGATATACAAATCACAATGTTAGAACAAATATTTATATTACAGATTTAAAATAAATAATTTTTAGTTACTATTCTCACAATAATTGAGATTTTATTTTAAATTTAAAATAACTTTACCTAAATATTTTAAAATAATATTTCTTTATATTTAAATATACACACATACACATTTAATTGTTACATTAAAAGTATATGTTACTATTGTAAGGAGTTTTACCATTATGAGTGAACTAATGTAAATATTGCTTTACTTATCCTGTTTTAACTAATTTGTCTATATTATACCGGACACACCACCACATCACCCAACCTCAAACCCAGTCAAACCAAAGGATTTAACCCAAGACCAAACTGAATTCAAACCCAACTCACAAGCTCAGATCAAATCAATGGATGACATATGGCGATGGCACATGTCTATGGCACGTGACTATGTGCCAAGACACTAGCTCAACAGATGATGATTTGAGACCCCTGATCTGACTCTACTTATAACTATGGATATTTATGAATCACTCAATATAAGTATGTTTGGGTTGCCAATACAGGCAGCGAGCATTAATATTAAAATAGTTATTAAATAATAAAGAAAGTTAAAAACTAAATGTGTTATATAAAATGTTTAATAAGAGTAAATATTTTGTTCAAATTGTTTGTGATTAATATTATATATTTTTTACTTCTAGTCTTTAAGAACAGGAGTTACAATTTACAATAAGAATGGCAGTCATTCTCATATGCCAATAATCAATATGCACTCATAGGAGGATTATATATATCTATGCTCTAACAAGTAACAAAAGTAAATAAAAGTATTTGGCTTGGACATAAATTATTATTCTAATTTTAAAAGAAAAGAATGTGAGACTTATTTTTACACATCTGTAAAGCAATTCATAAAGAGCAAGATAAGTATTTAGGGCATAACTTTAATATTTAACAAAGAACTCATTTAATTATAAATGAATATGAAATTGTTTGACTTTAATAAAATCAATTCATTATGATTTATGAGCATGAGAGTGGGCTTTATTTGAACTGAGAAATAATGGTACTGACGACTTGCAAGCCTTAAGAACAAATACAAAATATGATGGCTTGTCGGTGATTTGAGAAAATAGAAGGGCGGCTTGTATTTGACAAGCCCTTTATGCCCTATGAAGGATCCATAGAACATAGGAAAAGCCAGGCCGGGTCATAGCCATGAACCTTTGGTGTTCCAATATAATAACGAGCAAGTGAGGAAGTCGTTTCTTCCTAGGTAACTAAAGTAACAATAATATCACTGATAACAAGCCTACAAAGCAGGAGATGGCTCGTGTCAGCAATGTTCAGAAAATGATGACTTAACAATCATCGTTGAAGTAATAAAACCCATTTTACATAAGGAATGCTTATGTAATGACCTGATCATGTTGAATTAAAGTCAAATGTGCTTTAACAAAAAGTGATTAACACAATTATAAAATCATGCTAATTATACCCTAAATATCATGCCCTCCCTGAATATTAATATAAATTATAAACTTTAAATTAGAATATATTGATTTTATTTCCTTTATCAATCTTTAGAAAAACAGTTTAATATTATTAATATGAATAAATAAATATTGGTGAAGCTCAAGAAAATAGCCAGGAGCATAGGTTAGAAAATGGGCTAATTATTATCAGCCATTAATAACATTGGCAAACATTTAATACATTCTTCAACTCGATAATTAATAGAACTGTGTTAAATTAGTTCTAGCGGGCCAGAATTACTATAAAACTTAATATTACATTATTTTCATGAGGTAAGTGTAACGAAAGAGATTATTATCGAGTTGAAGCATTATTGGCATATAATAAAAATAAATGACATTAATAATTATTCAATAAATATATAATAAAGATAGTGAACCAAACTGCCATCGTAAGAAAAGGGAAAGTTAACAAAATATTATTTTTTAAAGATTAGAGATAGAAATAGAGAATTACTTATATAAATTAAGACATTATAATGAGACAGCTTTTACAGTAGTTAATTTAAAAGGTGGTGTAAAGTAAAGTTTGGAAACTGTCCAGAAAGTGATGGTTCATTAAAGAGATAAACTACCATTCCTTCCATGGTTGGCTCCTTAGTTTACATGACAGAGTCCGATTGGGTTGAAATGTAGGCGCACATTTTAACTTTTACGAATAGCATTTGGATTAATTTCTTTCAGGTTTTGGCAGCTCACAATTGGTGTGGAAAAGTTTACTTTGCAGCAACATTGAAGATTTTCTGGGGACTTCCGGTCCAGCAATCAGATTTCCGAAGTTAGCCATGCACCATGATGAAGACACTATAAAGATTCATAATTTAAATGGATGTAGCTTCTAGTAGCAAGTTCTCTTAAAAAAATATGGCTTCCCCTTCTTGAAATTTTTTCGGGCTATTTATACCTGCTCTCTGGTTTCCTACCCATTCTGACTCTTGATGCCTTCAGGCTAAAGCTTCTTACATTATCAAAAGTTACAATTTTTGTTAATTGATTTCAGATACATTCCTTCGATAAGGCTTTCAAACTCATTAACTTTGAATTCAATTCATTTTCTAATTAGAAAATGAATTTGTAAATCTAAAAACGATTTTAATTAAGAACCATCCTTACATTTTAAATTATTATTTTTTTGCTAATTAATAAAAATTTCCCCATTGTCTTTGGAAAAGGACGATCTGAAAGCTTATCAAAAGAATGTAGCTTTTAATCACTGAAATTTAAACAAACTGACAAAAGTAAAAATAAAACATTCTGACACAATGAAACTTTATAACGAATATATATTTAACTATTCATAAATACATACACACAATCCATGCAGTTATAATATATATATATATGTTTTCATGAATAAATTTATCATGAAATTATTTATAATATTGGTTAGTTTAAATAGTAAAGTCATTGGCTTTAACACATGTTTATATAACACTGTTTTAATTGAAACTAGCATGTATTGAATGTATAAAGCCCCATTGCATTCAGAAATTCACAGTTAGTGCTAGGGTTTGAAGTAGGCTACAGTTGAGATATCATGAAGCTAGGATCGAACTTAGATCTGACCGCTTCAATATATACATCACTATATATCACTAGATATTTATGATATAAGCTAAAATGTATATTCCTTATTTATATATCTCATATTTAGTATGTGTACATAATATATGTGTATGAAATAGTCTTTTATATCTTAAATTATGATGGACCAAAGTGTTAACATTGAATTTTATTTAAATACATAGAATGAGAAATTAATCACTACATATTAAATAAAAGACAAAAATATCAAATCAAAAAAAACATTCACATTTTGGCATTCTACTTTTTTGGAATTTTAAAATATCAATATGAACAATTTTTCTAATAATAAATAATTTTTTTTGAAAGATTTTAGAGATCATTTTGCAAACTTGAATTTATATATAGATGAATTTTTTAAAAAAAACATGTTTACAAAATTCTGAAGTTTAAAAACTTTAAAATAATAGAGATAAACATTGACTATAAAAATTTTTTTATCTCTATTATTTTATTTGTTATATTTTTTTAGAATTCCAAACTTCATACTTTTTTTTAATTAAGAAAGGCATCAAATATAAAATAAAAAGTTTTGGAAAGAAAAAAAAGAAATTAATCTGATTAAATCAATAAATGTGTTTGATATATTTTATATGCTTATCAGTATCATCATTATCATTTTCAATCATTATCGATTCACTGCAAAATAAAAGTATCCAAGTATTATTTATTGTCAGTATACATTTTTATATATTATAACAGGTGTATTATATGGCACACAATAACATAGTGTGTCCATATATATAAAATTAAAAGTAAAAGTAAAAATAAACACAGACAAAAGTTTTGTAGATATTTTTCTACATTTCTTGGAAAAAAATAATCATAGTAAAAGATTAAATAATTTTGAATTTAAAATAGAATTTCATTATAAATTACAGTTTAAAAAGATCTAAATAAATATTAATATTGCATTCTGATTTTGAAATTAAAAACAAGCATGTTTTTTTGATAATTGTAAAAATATCTATTATCTATTTTTAAAAATTGTTTTTAACCAAGAAAAAACAGTTTAATTAGTGTTTTGTAACCTCAGCTGTTTATATAAATAGAGTTGATAAAAAGAATAGTTTAGTTGATTAATAGTAGTTTTTTTAATAGAGTTGACTAATAATATTTTGAGCAGTAGATAGCTACCATGAATATTTTGAGCAGTAGATAGCTACCATGAATCATATGTAGCTGAATTCAAGACAGGAGATCCACCAGTGGTCTACTAATTCACTATGCTGTAGTTTAAAATATACTTTGAAGAAAAACCCAACTTCTTTGTATCCATATATAGCTGACATAGTATTAGATTGCTGGCCTGAAGTCTCAGTGAAACCAATTGAAGACCAGCAGTTAGCTTATTATGTCTTTCTCAATAATGACAATCCAAGACCATACCTGTCTCACCATGACCAGCTAGCTCACCAAGAGAAATCTCTCCATTTGCTAAAGGATTTATCTGTATGCAGAGAAGCACAAATAAACATATGTGGTGGGTAGCTTTATATATAATGAGAATGAAATTTTAAATAAGTTCTTTTATGTAATTCATTAAAATGACATTTTAAAGTGCAATTAAATAATTTTATTTAAGTTAAACATCTAAAAATAAAGATTTAATTCATTGATGCTATTATATTTGTTTGTTTTTTCAAGAGAATAAGTGAAATTTATGTACGTTCGATATGGAAATAACTATGAAAATATATTTTTATAATGACAACAAAGTTTTAAATAATTTCTTTAGTCAAAATAACATTTTAAAACCTATATATTTAAATTTTAAAATGTTATAATCAACAGTAACCTGTGATAGTGATAGATATATCGAGTCTGATATTTTAAAATAATTTCTTTGGTATAGAATGACATTTTAAAGGTTATGGATATATAGAATGATATTATTTAAATCATTTATTTTTTTAAAAAAAGAGACATTTTAAATTTAAAGATGTTGATAATTAATCAACAATTACCTGTCAAAAATGAACTCTATTTAAAAAAAGGAAAGGAAGAAGCAATTGATTAATTGAGTGACCTGTCAAAAAATGACTTTATTTTTTTAAGAAAAAGGTTTATGAAAGTGTGTAATAACTACTGCAAATTATTTTTTTTATATATTCTCACACATATGTGAATTTTATGTATATTTTCCAAATGGAATTTATTATGAAAGAAATTTTTAATAATTTTATTATTTTGATAAATTCAAATATAGATGAATTTTATTTATATGTTAATCAATTATTGTACTGCACCTATGTGTGCAGATGATATCTATATGTTTTAAGTAAATATAAATTGAGGTATTTATATCAATTAAGTAATAACTTTAAAAAGTTTTTATTTTATGGCAATTCTAATATATTCAGAAATTATTATGTCACATGTCTATGTGCATATATATATATATTAATGAGTGTCAAGTAAACATGTAAAATTTAATCATTTTTAAAATTTTATTAAATATCAATTGAAATGTATTCATTGTAAAACCTGTATCTGTGTGCATATATATGTATGTGGGTGTTGTATGTGAACCCATTAAGAGGCATTGTAAATTACAGTGTGATAGGTTTATTTTGTATATTAATAAAAATCAGAAGGTTTCTATGTGTATAGTCATATTCTGCAAACCTTAATATCATTTTTATTGTTATTAATAAATTTATAGGTTATTGTTAAAATTATTCCAGTGTACTTGATTCTAAACAGTTTTTAGAATATTATGTTACATTATCTCTTGATCACAGTAACTGTTATAGAGTTTGTTCTCTGAGCTAGATTACAGCATAATGATCTGATATATAAAAGGGGGTGCATATTAGTATTTATGGATATTCAGTGATGATGATATTCCCATCAATCACCCTCATCCTGGTTGGCACAAAGAGACAATTCTTTAAAGCCCATGCACTATATTTATTTAGTTTAGTCTCTATTAGAAATTAAGTTTATAGTTGGCCAGTACATTAAAGGTACAAGTGGCCAGTGCATTGATGATGATCAGCATGTTTTAATATCCCAGCATCATTGTTTAGATTCTTATGATTGTATATTCTATAGATTTGCACTGAAGTTTGTGCATCCAAATTATTGCCCCAAGCTGGCAAAAGGCTAAATAGTTAACTTGGTCTACAGTAGACCCATTTTAAATCCAGTCACAAGATTAACTATTGATTTATTTTTTATTGATAATCATTCATGATGATGAATGGTTATTTTTTTTGAGTATTACTTATACTTACTTTTATAATTATAATGCTGGTGAATTTATAGTTAATTTTAGTTGCTCTAAGGAATTAACTGGTCTCTCGGAAAGATATCAAGATCTTTTATGCTCAGTAATATATAATATTAATTATATATTTTTTGATATTAAGTATTATACTTTAAATTTCATTACTTTAATATATTTATTTTTGAACTGGGGTTGATGATGATTTTCCATCACCCCAGGTTTACCTCATTCCCATCTTTATATAATATATACTGAGTTGAAGATAATATTTTTATTTGCTGTTAACAAAGATAAATAATTTTTTTTAATATATGGGTAATTTCTTTTTCTTTATGCATTTGTTGGGTTTATTTGATATCTGTGTCTCACAAGGAGTCTCACTTGCTTATTATTAGTGACAATGAATAAAATATATGGTAGTATTATTTTTCATTAACTAAATTCAGTTCTGGCACCAGTGTATTATTTTTTTTTTCATGAGTGTTTTACAATATATTGATAGTTAAATAGAATGAAAATATCTCTGGATTCCTAAGTAAAAAAAATAAATATTTTAATTATTTTTAACTTTATATTTTATTAATTTTTAAAAATTTATTTTATATCTTTACAATATGGAGTTAATAACTTATAATGACATTTTATAAGAGAGAAAGATGTGCAGTTGAGATACACTAAAATGCCCTTTTTATCTCAACAGAATTGATGACACTTCTTAAAAACTTCACAAAAACTTGTAATTTTATTTCTCTGTATATATTTCCAATTGCATAAATCATTGACATCACTCGGGTTTTAGTAAATTTAATTGGCCGAATGTGAGACTATTTATCATCATCTATTAGTATATTGCTTCTGTTACAATATATATTGTAACCATTAATTTGTAATGGTAAATCAGGTTTGAACCAGGAACCAAGGATATACAAATGACAAGTTTTGATTCAAATAAATATTTATATTAGATGAAAGTTGAATGGTTAATAAAATTTTTAAAAAGTGATTCAATTCAAATATATATATAATAATATTAAACAAATAATGATGATGATTTATAACATAAGTCATCCAAAAAGTAATTTATTTGTTTTTCCGTTTCAATAAATATATATGTAACTTTCAGTTGCCAAACCTTCTAACTAGAAAGCTTACTTTTGGAAAACTTATTAACACCTGATCATCGTCATTTACAAATTATTACCACTATCTCTGCATGTCACCCAGTGGATTGCATGATTTATTAAGGTTGTAGATATTACTAACACATTGGATGCTAAAAGTACAATATTTGGATTAAGTTAGGTAAACAAACACAAACTAAATAGATTAATAAAAAATAACTAGAATTTATTAATATGTAATATATAAAACTCCTGTGTGTATACTCACAACTATTAATACATATACAAAACATGAATTATAATGGTAATAAAAAAATAATTTTTAAATTTCAGTTTGTTTAAGGCCTTGTAATATCGATGATGATAAAATCTTATCATGTGAAATATTTACACAGTTCTAAAACATTTTTTTTTGCAAATATCATTCTTAGAATATATTTCCAGATGTCTTCATTACTTTCTCCAAAGATGGTAATTCTGCTCCTTGAGCACTGGTGATGTTAGAGAGGAAAAGCATCAGCATCAGTGATGTTGCCTAAGGTATAGTATCAACATGTTCTGGATAGTTCTTGCAGCAATGTTCATTTCTTTCTTTATAACATCAAGGTGACTAGCTGATTTTGGCAAACTTCAACATTAGATTCTGAATCTAATTGCATTTTCTGGGTATTTTGGCTGGTGTGTGGTTTTTGGTTATCTGGCCACTCATTGTAAGATAGTTTTCTGCTAGATAAAATTCTCATCCTGGCTGTCATAAATGAAATATTAAAAAGTACTTTAATTAAAAACAGTCAGCAAAATACAGCTATCTGAATTACAGTAACAAACAGTTTTAAACAGCTGTTTCTCTCTTTGGTATTGGATCACTACAGTGCTGCTGTTTCAAGTTAAATCTTTAGATAAACTAGAGTAAACTACATTTCCTGGACTTGAATGGAATGGAATACTGGATTCAGCTAGAATGGAATGCTTGCTTTCTTGTTTCAGACCTATTTATACTTATTTGATCTTGTTCAACAAATGTTTTTCAAACACTGGATTTGTCATCAGCTAATTATGAAGATTTGATCTCTCTGTCTTGACAACATATTCATGATTTGATAGACGAATGAAAGAAAACCATTTTTTTCTTCTCTTTTCTTTATTATTTATCATAGGAAAAAAAAAATTGTTGCCAACACTTAAATTTTAAATATCTTTTAAAATAATTATCAATTTCAAAATTTTAGTATTATTATTAGATTTATCATTACATTTACATTAGGATTTGACAGGTTGTTTAATTAAAATCCATTCACAATGCAATCCATCATTTATTCTTTCTCATGTAATACAAAGTAACTTTATAAAATATTTAACAATATGAATAAATGCATAAACTAATCTTTTTTTAAATTTTTTAGGCAGTTCATATATTTATTACTCGATTGCAGCTATGTGTTTTTGTTTTATTAAACTTTTTTTTTCATGCAATTTTGCATTATATAACCACATTCGAGCTGCTCTCGGATTTGTTATTGTTACAATATATATATATTTTAACGATCGGGGAAGGAGACTTACATAAACTGCACTACGGGGCGCCATCTAGGCATTTGAACCTAGAAAAATTTATAAAGTAGGCAGATACGTAAGTCAAAAAAAAAAAAAAAAATAAATTTTTTTTTTTTTTAAATTTTGCATCCGGTCGTTAGCCCATGTCACTAGCTCAGGGAGTAGCAGAGATTTTAAAACATTTATAAGTTTCAATAGACTTCTATTCTCAAAGTATATATTAAATATTTAGAACAATAAAACAAAAGAAGCCACTGCCAGTAATTAACACACAAATAGATTTTTATTAACGCACATTTAAAATTGAAGATTAAATTTATTTTTAGATTTTAACATTAATATTTTTTTTTTTAAAAATTTAAATTACTATTTTCAATAGATCGCACAGATTTGCTTTAAAATGTTGGGTATAGATCGCTTACATAGATTCCATGGTCAAAAACATTTCAAATAAACATAAATGATCAAAATACAAAATTATTGATGCCGACAATCGCAGAGGGAAACTTATAAGTAACCCAATAGTATTCAACCGTAAGATACTTGCGTTGTCACCAATAACTTAAAAGACATCCGAATAAATACATTTCGATACTCACCGTAAGGTATCATTATTTATCGAATGTCTATATATTTTGATCAAATATGAAAACCAAAATATAATTAACCGCAAACGAATCCATGCAAGCGTCTATAAACAACTTTAAATTTAATACATTTTTAGTTAAAATATAATACACACAAAAAAAAAGAACTGGAAATGATTGCTTAAACATTTACATAAAAAAATATCAATAATTGAATTTGCATTCTTTAAGTCAGATAAGAGTTCTTATTTTCAGTTATTAATTACTTGCAATTTTAGGAAAGTTATTAGATAGATACAATAGTTCATACTTTACGGATTTAATAGATTGAGAAGTCCATCTTCGTGATCACTTTAGTAGATTTTGTCCTTCTTTGAAATGAAACTGTGACTTGCCATGCATTTGGTCAGGAACTGTCATCCAGAGGCTTCAGCTGGTTGTCCGGAAAATTAAATTTATTGCAGACTTCCACATCGTGAAAATCTGCAATATAGCTAGTTATAACGATCTATTCATAGTCAGCTCTCAGATAACAATTATAATAATAATTTGGCTTTTATATTTTTATTAGTCTCTTATCATTAGATCTTGAGATTCAACGAGCAAGACGTCACTAATCCATTCGTGTTTCAGTTATGGTCCGTGCTGTTATTTTCGTGTTTGGATTGGTCATTTAATTCCTTTGTATTCTCTTATCTGACCATTTAATTTATTTTACATGCCTCACGAGGTAGTTTGCTTTTGAACAATCATTTAATTAATAAGACAATCATTTCCATTTTCTAAGACTATAGAAATCAACATTATTTCTATTTTTAAAATATCAATCTTTATATCTTTACTTTTTACAAAAAAAAAAATTACTTTCAAATATTTTTTATTTTTTAAAAGTTTTTAAAGTTGTCCATCATGCGATCTATATATATTAAACAACTTTTAATTTTCAGTTTTTTAAGTTTTTTTTCTTTTTAATAAATCAAATTTTATTTACGATCTTTTTATTTTCATTTTAAAATAATGTAACGGCATATATTCCGTTACATATCAGTAAACTCCTCAAAAACAAAAACATTAAAAAAAGAAAAAAAGAATTTACTTAGTGTTAGTAATGACGTTACACAAATCGATTATACTAATTTTTTTTTTTTTTTTAAAAGACAAAACTTCTTTGGTTATTAATGAAAAGACATAACTTTGGTTAGTAATTACAAGAAAAAATGCTGACTATTCTTTCCTTTTCACCCCAGCTGAGATTACACCTCCTCCCTCAAGTGTTCCCTTTTCCCTCACATTTCATTATTAACTTAGGCAAGTCAAAGAAGTTACGTGGATTTTGACTTTTTTTTTTTTAATTAAATTATGATTTATATTAATTGTTACATTTTATTCCTCGTATTTATTTCTACATATACGCAATTTTCTTACTGGCAGTACTTTTTACACAAACTTCATAACTTTATATAATACAAACAATATATTCTGATTTCAGAAAAAATATTACGGGCTTCATTTTCAATGTATATACTCATTTTTAAAGAAAAATCTTACTGGCATAATTTATTTTTTAACATTCCTCAGGGCACTCGTGTTTTATTAAAGATCGTGCCACGTTGGGAGTCCATTTTACCCACTGGGGAAGGAGACTTACGGAAACTGCACTACGGGGCGCCATCTAGGCATTTGAACCTAGAAAAATTTATAAAGTAGGCAGATACGTAGTCAAAAAAAAAAAAAAAAAAAAAAAATTTTTTTTTTTTTTTTAATTTTGCATCCGGTCGTTAGCCCATGTCACTAGGCTCAGGGAGTAGCAGAGATTTTAAAACATTTATAAGTTTCCAATAGACTTCTATTCTCAAAGTGTATATTAAATATTTAGAACAATCAAACAAAAGAAGCCACTGCCAGTAATTAACACACAAATAGATTTTTATTAACGCACATTTAAAATTGAAGATTAAATTTATTTTTAGATTTTAAATATTTAATATTTTTTTTTTTTAAAAATTTAAATTACTATTTTCAATAGATCGCATAGATTTGCTTTAAAATGTTGGGTATAGATCGCTTACATAGATTCCATGGTCAAAAACATTTCAAATAAACATAAATGATCAAAAATACAAAATTATTGATGCCGACAATCGCAGAGGGAAACTTATAAGTAACCCAATAGTATTCAACCGTAAGATACTTGCGTTGTCACCAATAACTTAAAAGACATCCGAATAAATACACATTTCGATACTTCACCGTAAGGTATTCATATTTGATCGAAAGATATATATATATTTTGATCAAATATGAAAACCAAAATATAATTAACCGCAAACCAATCCATGCAAGCGTCTATAAACAACTTAAAATTTAATACATTTTAGTTAGAACATAATACACACACA